>CABHPH010134743.1:0-42320 GCA_902168325.1 Peromyscus nudipes | reverse complement strand
GGTGTTTATTTTATAAGTGGGCTCGGAGACTGGCGGGACTTGGGAGCTGGAGACTGGCGGGTGGTGGAGATTTGTCCTGACTGTGGGCACGGCAGGAAAACTCTAGCTACACCATCTTCTCCCTGGAGACTTCAGTTGATGTTACCCCTGGCCGTGATTTCCTGTGGAAAACTGATAAGAGACTCGAACACAAAGGCATATATATGCAGCTAATTGAAGCCTTTTTTCTAGAATTAGTTAGTACTCTATATGACCATTCATATCTTAACAAAGTTTAAAATGTATATCTATCTATATATATATTAATCTTGTAAACTTTGATATAAAATTCATACTTTAAGAAAAGTTTAAAGAATCAGAATAGAATCAAAGAGTTGAGATTAGTAATAGAATAGTCCCTTAATTTTTTTCTCCTGTCCCATATCAGAAGATGGCTCTTTTCTTCTGGCATGATACAGGGATTTTGCATTTTCCTTTTAACAACATGCTTGAGTTTAAAGAAGGAGAGAGCCATTCTCCAACTCCAATGTCAGCTTTAAATTTTAATTGAACTGGGACTATTAGAAGACTAATAGTGTTAAATTTCTTTAGAGAACAGCAGAAACAAACATTTAGGAAGACATAAAATTTTTTAGAGGATATACCCATATGTCATTTCACTCTGTTTCCTGGGATAGATGCTTTGTCCTTTTTCTTCAGTTGTCCCATTTGTCCAGTGTTCTTCAGATTCCTTAACCTTCATTCTCCTAAAAGACAAAAACAAAAACCTTTCCCCAAGACTAATTTTGGGGATGTTCCTTTTTGGCAAGTTATTATCTGATTAAATGAAAAGGCATGTGTTACTGGTATAATTTAGTTTAAATTGGATGTTCATGCTGGTTGATGAACTATCACCTCCTCTAATTAAGAGGTCTCTCTTGTTCAAATTGAACCTTTATCAATTTTGATGGTATCCACAGCTTATCTTCTCCTGTAGAAACAAAAGCAAAACCTTGTCCCCAACATAACACATATCCTCCTGGTTTCCATTCTGAGGTCAGCACATCCTTAAAGTATATAGGCTGATTTAATTCTGTAGTTTCTTCTGTTATCCAATGTCTCTCTGCAGCTGTTTTTCCTTTCTCATTGGCACTGAGAAAATTCAAAGTTAATAGATAATTATGCAGTCTATTTCTGGGGGTTTTTGTTACCCCTTTCTGTTTATTTAGCATATCCTTTAGAGTTCTGTTTGATCTTTCTATAACTGCTTGACCTGTAGGATTATGTGGTATACCAGTAATATGCTTTATATTGTAATAAGCAAAAAATTGTTTCATTTTAACAGAGACATATGATGGAGCATTGTCAGTTTTGATTTGTGCAGATATGCCCATGATTGCCATAACTTCTAGCAAATGAGTGATTACCGAATCAGCTTTTTCTGAACTCAAAGCAGTTGCCCATTGAAATCCTGAATAAGTATCAATGGTATGGTGTACATATTACAGTTTTCCAAATTCTGCAAAGTGAAACACATCCATCTGCCAGATTTCATTCTTCTGAGTACCCTTTGGGTTACATCCTGCTGGTAATGGCATCTGATTGTAGAAGGAAGAAGTAGGACATTTCTTTACTATTTCTTTGGCTTGTTGCCAGGTTATGGAAAAATCCTTTTTTAAACCTTTACTATTGACATGATGTTTTTTTATGAAATTCTGAGGCCTCCAGCACATTTCCTACCAATAATTTATCAATCTCATCATTGCCTTGTGCTAGCGGGCCTGGCAGACCAGTATGGGATCGGATGTGAGTTATATATAAAGGATGACTCCTTTTGCTGATTGCATCTTGTAATTGAATAAATAGTGAAGTTAATTTGAAGCATCAGGGATAAATTCTGCAGTCTCAATATGTAATACCACTCTTTCAGCATACTGAGAGTCAGTTACTATGTTGAGAGGTTCTGAAAAATCCATTAATACCAACAGAATAGCATACAATTCTGATTTTTGAACTGAATTATAAGGACTTTGAACCACTTTACTTAAATTTTCTGATTTGTAACCTGCCTTTCCTTGTTTGTTGGCATCTGTATAAAATGTACGAACTCCAGATATGGGTTTTTCCTTTACAATTCGAGGTAAGATCCAATCAGCTCTCTTTATAAGATCAATTCTATCGCTTTTGGGATATTTGCTGTTAATTTCTCCCAAAAAATTACTGCAAGCTCTTTGCCAAGGTTCACTTTCTGTCCATAATTTTTCAATGTCCTCCTTAGTTAAAGGTATGACAATTTCTGCTGGGTCTATTCTTGCTAATTGACGAAGTCTCAATTTTCCTTTCCAAATCAAGTCAGAGATTTTTTCCACATAAGTTTTTAATTTTTTATTTGGTTTATTTGGTAAAAATATCCATTCCAATATAATATCTTCCCTCTGCATTAATATTCCTGTAGGAGAATGCCTAGAAGGTAAAATAATCAAAATGCAATCCAGCTTTGGATCAATACGATCCACGTGCCCTTCATGTACTTTATTTTCTACCAAGGCCAATTCTTTCTCAGCTTCAGGTGATAATTCTCTTGGACTATTTAAGTCCTTGTCACCTTCTAAGGTTTTGAACAAATTATTCAGTTCATCATTTTTTACTCCAACAATAGTTCATAGATGAGAAATGTCTCCAAATAATCTTTGAAAGTCATTAAGAGTCTGTAGTCTATCTCTCCTAATTTGCACCTTTTTGGGGTCTAATTTTTTGTAGCTCTATTTTATATCCTAAATAATTAATAGAATTTCCTCTTTGTATCTTTTCAGGAGCAATTTGTAATCCCCAGCAAGGCAAAATTTTCTTTACTTCTTCAAACATTCTTTCTAAAGTATCTGCATTTGAGTCAGCTAGTAAAATATCATCCATATAATGATAAATTATAGATTTAGGAAATTTTTTACATATCACTTCCAATGGCTGTTGTACAAAATATTGGCACAGAGTTGGGCTATTCAACATTCCCTGTGGTAGGACCCTCCATTGAAATCTTTTAACCGGTTGAGAATTATTATAAGTAGGCACTGTGAAAGCAAATCTTTCTCTGTCTTTTTCTTGTAAGGGTATTGAAAAGAAACAGTCTTTTAAATCAATAACTAAGAGAGGCCATCCTTTTGGTAACAGAGTAGGCAAAGGAATTCCAGATTGTAGAGAGCATATACCTCCATTTTCAGCTTCCCTATTTTTAAAAATAATTGAAAAATATTTATGTGCTTACTAGTGTGTGTGTGTCTGTGTGTGTGTGTGTGTGTGTGTGTGTGTGTGTGTGTGCACATGTACCATGGCGAACGTGTCGTGGTCAGCCAACTTGTGGGAATCAGTTCTCTCCTTTCTAACTGGTTAACCCTGGGTACTGAACTCAGGAGGTAGGGCTTGATGGCAGGTGTCTGTATCTGCTAAGCCATCTCCCCAGCCTATCCATCCCTAATTCTTTATCACTTTCATGTGTATGTCGATCTGTCTGTAACCCCTTACATGGCCATGACAAAGAAACCACTATGCTGGAATTGACCTCTCATCAACTTCATCCTGCTGCGGTGATAGACAAAGGAAGTCAGCAGTCATTTTTTTGCTTTTTCCTGGATTTCCCATCAGGCAGCTATTGGAGGGTCTACCTTTCCATCCTGGCAGTTAGATTGCAGTATGGAAGGTTCACTCTGAAGCAGACTCTGAGAGGCTTCCAACCTCCAATGGGCTTCCAAGACAGAAATAAGTTCCATTTGAAATAAAAAAATCAGACTGTTGTCATAATGCCATCTTTCCTATTGTCGATTTGGAAATAAAATAAAACACGATTTCTTTAGTTTTTCTTTCCAGTGATTTTAATACTTCACTTTCCTCGCCAGTGGAGTAGGGTATCTAAAAGGTGTATGTTATCTCATCAGGCAGAGTTTTTCCATTTAAAGGCAGCCTGCTAGCTATTTGGAGAGATTTTATCTCTTTTAAAAGAAGGGAAGCTGAGACCACGGAGGATAACTGCTGTGGCAAGAAAGCAGACATTCCTTACTCAGTCAGCTTTCTGTTAGCTGCAGTAAGGCTTAAGCAGCTGACTTCTCTCAAGTGGAGAAGTCAAAAGGGCAAGACTTCCTACTGCCTCAGTGTGATTCATCACAGCAGTTAGTTGAGATCAATCATCCATTGTTCACGCACAGCATGTGGCAGACACTGGAGCAGAAAGGAAGAGCAGGGTGGTGTCTTTTATATGACTTCTCAATCTTAAGAAAGCCAGCATGGACTAAGGAAAGGGCTCTGCTGCTGCTGAGAATCTGTCTATGGGTGCTATAAAGAGCTCTCTAGACTTTCTGCCCTTCACTCATCTCCTTAAGCCTGGGTGTATAAGATCCCTTCATCTTAGAGCTGAGGAAATGGAAATATTACCTAGTTGCATAGCCAACATTTCAATTGTGTTGTCTGTCTCTGGGATCTTTACACCACAATTCACAAGAATTGTGACATCTTAATAAGATTTGACCAGGGAATTCAATAAAGCATTCTTTATTCTTCAGTTTCATCCCACATTTGGTTTTCAGAGAAATCTGGACATACAGGAGGACTAGGTTTCTAATGGCCAGGAGAATCTTAAAAAGCTTACTCTGATTATAGACACATAGGTAGAAAGATGTCCAGATGGTGTCTGGCAGTGGGCAAAGTATAGCATTTGTTTTCTAAAAAAAAAAAACCCATATATTTAATCAATAAGCAAATGTTTTGAGATTTCACACTATAGTTGACACAGCACCATGTTGTTGGTTACTCACAAAGTATTCAGCTTCTCAGCAATCTGCCGATGATATAAAGAGCATCCTTGATTACCACACATGAGCATCTCATCTTCTTCTTCCTCTGAGTAAACACAGAGACATGAAAGCACTTTACATCATAGGGTAAACCTTTTAAAGAGTTTAACACAAAGTCACTGAATGGCTTTTAATAAAGTATTTGTTAACATATGGCCCAATAGCCAACACTCATTTTAATAATCCTGCATTGTTACAAATATTATAATGTATCTAGGTATTGCCTTGTCCTTATTCACTTGTCAGGGTCCTTTATCCAAGATCTTTGAGCTTTGGAAAGCTTAATAACTTTGAAGGTTATATCTGAGTCTGTGCTGAGTGACCTTGAAGGAATTGCCTTGTGTCTTCCTAGATTCCAAATAACAGGAGTGTGGCAGGAAGAAGCTGCCTTCCTGCAGGAACAAGTGGCAAAATGATTTTAAAGCATGATTCCTCAATAGTGTTCTCACAAACTGAACAAGTTTCAGCGGTGGCTTTGTTATTTATATTGCTTTTGTGCCTATGGTGCTTTGAATGGATGGTGTAGAACACTTTAACAGGGAAGCATGGAGAGCCAATGTATCTCACTGGTAAATCTAAGCAGGAAGAGGTCCTTTTATGTTTATATTCACTAAGGCAGGAAAACTGAGAGAGACACCAAGCAGCAACACTAATTCATCATTGGCCTGTTTTGTATTCATAACTTTTCAATGATAGAACATTTCTTTAATACAGTATTGATTCACCCAAGAAATGTTACTCCATTACTTTCTTGGACTGTTGAATTAGGTTAAAGGACATTGTTCTGTTTTTAAAATGGAGATTGAAATTTTTTATAAAGTCATTTCCCTTATAATTTTTCGAAGGTCAGTGGCTGAAAAACTGACTTTTTTTTAAATTAGGGGAATTTATTTTATTCTGAAACAATTCTAGAACAACAAAATGTTATACACATTTATCCGGAAGAGAGAAGAGAAGGTCTCTGCTTATTTGCCCCTTGCTTCAATGCTCAATCCACACAGCATTAATAAAATTAAAGAGTGTAAAGTAATGACTTGATAGTTTAAAAAAAAGGTTCTGAGTGTTCATGGGAAGTGGGTTATAAAAAGGCTTTAATGAGGTCTTGGGAAAAGAATCAATGAATCAATACCTAATTCTATTATAAATGAGGGACACAGTTGGTTTCAGCAACACTAAACTGGTGAATCTCTCAGCCTGCTATACATCCATGCAATTAACAATAGCAAGCACATGCTAATCTTGTCCATCATAAGCCCAATTTCTTTTCTTACAGTGATAATATGGGCTAGAAAAAGTCAATAGCAGAGCCCATCACTTAGGTCTCCTCTGTAGTCTAACCACTAGAAGTCAAGTGCCTAACTTAGGCTCTGTACTAGATCAAAGGTCACACTGATCACTAGAATTCCAGGCCACAAAGACTAGAAGACAAAACAGAAACAGAAACTAAGGAATAAAATAAATATTTAACAAAGACAACTCAGAAATAAGGACCTAGACTTATAATCATCCCCAAACCAGATGCCTAAAAGCCAGTATATGAATAAAATCAATAACAGCCAGGGCAATATGGCATTACCAGACTTCAGCTATTCTATGACAGTGAGATCTGTATATTCCAAAGCAGATGAAACAAGAAAGTGACCTTAAAAACAAGTTTATAAAGATGGTGGAGGTCCTTAAAGAGGAAACTTAAAAAGTCCTTAAAGAAATTGAGGAAAAGACAACCAAAAACTTGGAGGAAATTAATAGATCTCTTGAAGAATGGCAATAAAACCAGGAAAAATCAAACAGACAGACAAAGGAAACTATTCAAGACCTGAAAATTGAAATAGAATCAATAAAGAAAACACAAAGAGATGGAATTCTGGAAATGGAAAAATCTGGGTAAGCAAACAGGAACTATAGGCACAACCATCACAAATAGATTTGAAAAGATGGAAGAGAGAATCTCAGATGTTGAAGATATAATAAAAGAAATACATTCATTGGTCAAAGAAAGTGTTAATCTAAAAACCTCCTAACACGACACATCCAGAAAGTCTAGGACACCATGAAAAGACCAAACCTAAGAATAATAGGAATAGAAGGAAAAGAATCCTAGTCAAAAACAGAGAATATATTTAACAAAATCATAGAAGGAAACTTTCCTAACCTAAAGAAGGACACACCTATGAAGATTCAAGAAACATATAGACCCCCAAATAGATCAGAAAAGAAAATCCCTGTGCCACATAATAATCAAAACACTAAACATACAGAACAAAGAAAGAATACTAAAAGCTGCAAGGGAAAAAGGCCAAATAACATAAAGGCTGACCTATTATAATCACACCTGACTTGTCAAGGGCCTGGACTGATGTCTTCTAAACTCTAAAAGACGATATATGCCAGTTCAGACTGCTATACCCAACAAAACTTTCAATCACCATAGATGGAGAAAACAAGATATTTCATAAAAAGTCAAATTTCAACAATATTTGTCTACAAATCTAGCCTTACAGAAAGTACTAGAAGGAAAACTCCAACCCAAGGAAGTTAGTTATACCCATGAAAACACAGGAAATAGGTGATCTCAGGAATCTGCAAGGAGGACCCCAGCTAAGGATCCTAGCACTAGTAGATACATAAATTGAACTTGCCATTTTCTATGACCAGGCAAGTCTTCCAGTGAAGAAATAGGGACACCAATCCAGCCACATAAACTTTGACCTACAGTCTGTCCTGCCTGTAGGATATGCTTTGGTCAGGGTTGCACAGAGATTGTGGGAAGGGCCAACTAATGACTGGTCTGGCCTGAGATCCAGGCCTGAGAGTCAGCCATTCCCTGACACTGCTCTAGGACTCAGAGGCTGGATAGCCCAGAGAGCTAGGATAGAACCAAATATGACTGGAGAAAAAAAATGTCAGTGTAATGATGATTAATAATATTCTACTATACTCATAGATAAGTGCCTAGCCCAATTGTCAGCAGAGAGGATTCATCCAGTTACTTCTGGAAACAGATGCAGAGAGTCAACCATTAGACTGAGCTCAGGGTATCCTGCTGAAGAGAGGGAAGAAGGATCGAAGGAGCCAGAGGGGTCAAGGACATTACAAGAAAACCCATAGAGTCAACTAACCTGTGCTCATAAAGGGTCACTGAATCTGACAACCAGGGAGCATACATAGGACTGACTTAGGCCATCTACATATATATGAGAATTGTATAGCTTGACCTTCTTGCAGAACTCCTAATGGTGGGAGTGGGGCCTGTGTTTAACTGGTTGGCTGGCTTTTGGGAACCTGGTCCTCATACTAGGCCACTTTGCCCAGCCTTAATACAAAGGGAGGTATGCTGTGGGATGTCTTTCTCTATGCTGTAAATATGTATGGCTCCAATTGGATAATAAATAAATCTGTTTTGGCCTAGGGCAAGAAAGCTTACAGCCAGGTGGGAAATCCAAGCAGAGATACAGAGAGAAGGGTAGAGTTGGGGGAGACACCAGCCCTTGGTTCAAAGAGCAACAAGATTCCAGTAGACTGTAATGCCACGGCCTCATGGCAACATATAGATTAATAGGAATGGGTTAATTTAAGATGAAAGAGCTAGCTAGCAAGAAGCTGAAGCCATAGGCCATACAATTTGTAATTAATATAAGCCTTGTGTAATTATTTTATAAGCATCTGTGGGACTGCAGGTGGGAGAGATTCATCCTGACCATGGGACTGGATGGGACACAAAGAAACTAGGTGCTTAATCCTACAGGAAATTTGATATGCCATATTTTGTTATCCATGGGAGGCCTGCCATTTTCTGAACAGAAATGGAGGAAGAGTGGATTGGGGGATCTGAGGGGAGATGAGTTAGAGGGAATGGGAAGGGAGGAAGGAGCAAAACATTGGTTTGGATGTAAAATAAATTTAATGAAAAATAAGAAAACAAAAGATGAAAGAAGATGAAGAGGAAGAGGAAGAAGAAGAGGAAGAGGAAGAAGAAGAAGAAGAGGAAAAGGAGGAGGAAGAGGAGGAGGAGGGGGCAGTAGGACAGGGAGGAGGAAGAGAGAAAGAGGAAGAGGAAGAAGGAGGAGGAGGGGGAGGGAAGAGGAGAAGGAGAAGAGGAAGAGGAAGACACAGAAGAATGAGATATTAAACCAGGCGTGGTTGTTCATGTCTATAATCTCAGAACTCAGGAGGCTGAAGCAGGAGGGTTGCTATGAATCCTGTCAGCTTAGCCTACATGGTGAGCCCGTTTCAAAAGGAAGAAGGGGGAAGTTTTTATTTTCAATAAAGTGGGTGGAACTATATTAAGTAAAATAAGTAAGACCTGTGGAGAAAGCTGTTGTGTATTTTTCCTCATGTGCGAAATGTGAGTGAACAAGAACAATAACAGAAATAAAAGGTCCCATTTAAGGAACAGGAAGTAGAGCTGGGGATGGGTCATAAAATAGCACAGGCAAAGCAGTCACTCATACATAGCTTGTAACTTTCCTCACAGCATCCATTCTTCACAGTCTATGATTTGAAGAATGTCCAAGTAGACAATTTTTCATTTGCTCCATTTGTGTCTTTTAGGGACATATTTTCCTGGTATGTGGTGTGTGTGTGTGCATGTTTATGTGTTTATGTGTGTGTTTATTCATATATGTATGTGTGTATGTGTGTGGTGTGCATGTTTGCCTGTTTGTGAGTTCATATGTGCATATACATGTACTTGTTGAGGGTATGTGTGCATGTGTGCACATGTGTGTAAACACACATGCAAGCATAGGTCCTACACTCACAAAGTCTTAAATGTGGGAAGTCTCTGATGCTGTTGTTCTTGTTCAGACTGTTCAGACAGTTCAGACAGTCAATCTCTGCCTCTAGTAAAAGCTAATCTGATTGGGACAAAGCAGTCTACAATTGTAATTGTGTAAGATTGGAGAAATAGTGGAGTTTGAACTCCTGTGTTAGGTTGGCTAATGAATCATCACTGTATCTTCTAGATAGTTTCCTCATTATGTTTCCCCTTCTATCTTTAGCAATGATTTCACCTTAAAGGCTATTATTTGTCCTATTGCTGTTGTCTTCCACTTTCTTCTTGGTTATCATTTGAAGGGCATGCTTTCCTTTTAAATTTTAATTTATCATTTTCTGTTTTAGGGCTTATCATTCTGTGGAAAACTTTTAGAAAGAATATGATTTGTTGTATCTGTACAAGCTTTACTTTCTTATGGTAAATGTTTTGTCCAATGCTCTAAAAGCAACAAACAAGACCATAGAATAGACCCTTGTTCCTTTTTTAATATTACAGGATGTTATATGAGTATGCATATTGAACAATAAAACTTCCCTATATTAACTGGATATTTAGAAAGTATAAATCAACTGTGAGAGTTTATTTAACTTCATTTAACCTTTAATATTAATATCAGAACAAAATCACAAGATGTCTCTCCCTTTTCTCTCCCCCTTCCCTACTTTGTGTGTGTATAGTGTAGGTATGTGGTATATGCAGATGCATACACCAGTGACCATGGACACAGAAGTCAAAGGAAGATGTTGGTATCCTACTCTATTACCTTTCAGCTTAATACCTTGAGACAGTGTCTAGCAAGTCCTAGCTACTCTCCTGTCTGTGCTCCCTGCTGGTGCTGGGATAACAGACTCATATAGCCACACCTGGTTTTCTATGAGAGTTTTTAGGGATTTGGATCTAGAAATCTGAAGTCATTGTTTAAAAGAGTCCATCCAGTAGTTACATGGCATTTTCAACATACTCTCTCACCAAATTCCTTTCCTCTATTTTTTAACTTGTTGATGGCTTTTAAATTTTCATCTAAAGTATTTTTTTGTATTACTGCTGTACATTTGGACTAAAATGTCTGTATCAACACACAAATCTTCTATATCAGCTTAGATCGAACCCACTGCTCTCTGACCTGAATGTTTGCTTGCTAGTGTCAATTGCTCTTGAATAGTAGTTAAATGGCAAAGTAGGAAATCTAAGACACATCAGAAAGAGGCTGAATTCATTTCCTAATTTCTTCCTGTTTTTCCATTTGGAGAATTTGGAAGTGTGCTGGGGTCATCACAGAACTGGCCTGCTTTTACAGACTTTACACGTCATCTACCCACCAACAAGGACAGTTTGCCTCTTCTTAATCTTGGCTTCAGTATTCGTTAATTCTGCTTACTGTGCTTAAGGGTATGTCTGACTATTTCAGAGAATCATAGCCATTATCTTCCAGGTATTTTTTACTGTGGTTATAAGTAAATCAACCAAGGACAAGCCTTAAGGGTCTTGCACAATTATCCACTTCTCTTTTCTTATTGTTATCTCTTCTCAAAACTGCTATACAAAATAACCATCCATGTTAATGGACCATCTTCTGAGAAATGAAAATGCACAAATATTAATTAATATCCCAATGCTAAATATCATGAAGTATTACTTTCCCATCTAGGGACTCATCATCAACTATTTAATGTATCTTTAATTAATAATCTTTTGGAAATATATCACCTCACATATTAAAGAAATGTCTTCATGCTAGCAGATACTAGTTTCCAGTTCTGTATTAGTGAGTTCAGTAACAATCACAGTGAAAGGAGGCAGTAAGAACAAGGTTAGCTGTGATTCATGAATTACATGTGCTCTATATAATGAAGATCAAATTAATATTTGCATATGAAACCATGATGTTAATTTTTACAACCTCAGAGATATAAGTCTAACATCATCTTTAGCACTAATAAAATATCACACATGAATTTGAATGATGGGTCAAAAAACAAGACATATTGTATAGGTATTGTCCAAGTGCATCTCTCTGTTCCTTTAAATAATGAAGAGCTATTCTGATAGATGATTAATCCAAGCAATAGTTGCACCATTAAATATTTAAAAAGATCACTCAGTTGTATCCTTTTCTATTGAGAGTTGTTAGTGGCTCGTGGGACTTAAAAAGTCAAAGCATCACTTGCAAAAGGGCTTTGACTTGAGGAAAAACATCTTTATAAACCTTTCGCAAATGCTGACTGTAGACATTGTCTAATTCTCTATGGTAATAATGCTTTGGCATTAAAACATTGCGTACTTGAAAATCACACATGACCAACAAAAATCTCTTCATAGTAAGTTTTAAAACTTCGAGGAGAATGGCTGGATTTGAGGCTAGAAAGGCTGTTTGCTGATATAAATAAATACTTCCATATTTCTTATGGAACACACTTTTGAGTTTTGGTCCAAAACTTTGACTAAAAGGTGAGGAAGAAACACTGAATTTTCATTCACTAGGATATTTCATAGTCAGCTGAAATATATGAGAAAGGTTGCATACCTTTTACATTTTCAAGTGGACTTAATTTTCCATTTTTCTTTTCTTTATTTTTGTTTTTGAAACATGGTTTTACTAAATATAACAAGATAGTCCAGAACCCACAGCTCCCTAATGCTGGGATTTAAGACGCGCACTCCTCTCTTCGTTAAGGTTTCTATTGCTGTGATGAAACACCATGACCAAAAAGCAAGTTGGGAAGGAACGGTTTTATTTTGGCTTGCATTCCACATTGCTGTTCACCACTGAAGGAAGTTCGGACAGGAACTCAAACAGGGCAGAATCCTTGAGGCAGCAGCTGATGCAGAGGCCATGGAGGGGCACTGCTTACTGTCTTATTTGCTCTGGTTTGCTCAGCCTGCTTTATTATAGAACCCAGAACAACCAACCCCGGGATGGCATCATTCACCTTGTGCTTGGCCATCCCCCATTGATCACTAATTGAAAAAAAAAATTCTTACAATAGGATCTCCTGGAGGCATATTTTCAACTGAGCCTCCTTCCTCTCTGATGATTGTAGCTTATGTCAAGTTGACACACAAAATCAGCCAGTACAAATCCCATGCCCAGCAAATTTCAGCATTTATGTTTTACTTGAGGAAGAAATAGTTCATTGAGCATATTAAATAACATTAATATTCATCCCGTTTCAAATCCAAGGTTCAATCTGTATCTCAAACTATATTCCTTTGAGTTGCTTGCTGTGGTGGGATAGATATAAGACATGAACTACAGATGACATGTAACTTACAAAGCAAATTCCTACTCCAGACTGAGGGTAAAAAAAAAAAAGATCTCTTTAGATGGAGTGAATATGAAGGTCTGGCAGCATGGATGGTGGAGGGAAAGAACTGGTGCCCTTTCACACCATGGAATGCATTCTTTTCTATGATCTCCTATTAAAGAGAAATTACATGTGTAGTATAGGGACTGGAGTAGTTGTTTATGGGAGCTATATGAAGGATATTTCAGAGATGAGAACTGGAAGAAGGATATTGACTCATGAAATCATCACTGGTAAGAAAGGTACCCCCCTGGCACAGTGATGTGCTGGCTTTGGTGAGTGTCTTTGTGGTATGATCTCATTGGTTGGCTGCCTCAGCTTTTGGAGTTGCTTCTCTGTGTTCAGCTCCTCAGCTACCAGTGTCTGCTAACCATTCCCTGGTACTCGTTTCAGCTGGATCTTGGGCTAGGCTGATAGTCATGCTTTCCTGAGCAATAGTCTGCATGATTCACATTCATTTCAGTTTTTCCCTGCATTCCAGCTGATGCTCGCAATACACAACAGTGTTATTGTCATGGGAGTTATACAATGTTTCGATGACATTCTGAAAAACCCTACAGATAGAGACCTGTTAGTTCTCTGACCTAGGTGGACCCTTATCTGTAGAATCAAATGTTTGGTGCTCAGAACAAGCCACCCCAGGAAAGCAATCTTCAGAACTGTGTAAATAAGGCACATACTCTTTTTGTCACCATATTATAAATGAGCTTCCTAGTTCTGGATCCATTTGAGCAGAAACTGTCTCCTATGAAGGTTAAGCCTTACATGAAGGGCTTTAGCATAAATGAATATCTGTGCTTGATCATCTGCCAAAGAATCACATTCTCCTTTTGTTCAGCTTGGGTTTCAGTGTTGGAGCTGCAGACAGTGCTGCTAAGGTTAAGATCATACCTGTATGACCAAGGATGACTTGTACCATTCTATCCTACCAGGAAATTTTCTCTTTTTAGTAATTCAAACTTTTTCACTTCATGTGATTTGGACCTTAAGCATCCCATCAAAGTTATGTGGTGAAGGCTAGGCCTTTAAGTCAGCAGCATTCAGAGACAGGATGTTTGGGAAATGGGGGCCTGGTGTCACCAATGGGTCTTTCTATTATGAATGTGGAAATTAAGTTTCTTTTGAGATGGTGGGAAAATTATGAGGTGGGACCTGGTTGGAGGAAAGATGTCATTGAGGGCATGTCCTTGAAGGGCATATTTTGTTCCTGGCATGTTCTTTTTTTCTTTTCTTCCTGGCCACCATGAGAAGGGAAACTTTTGCGTACCAAGTGCTTTTGCAGCAAAGGACTGCTTCACTATAGGCTCAAAGCCAGAAATTTCTGGAATTATATGCTAAAATAAACCTTCGTTGTTTTCAGTTGCTCATCTTGGGTATTTTGTCACAGTGATAGGAAGCTGACAAACATGTTGCCTGGTATTCCAACCTCGGACTTTGATTTCTGTGTCTATTCCTTGCAAGTATTCTCCACACCACAGTTAAAAGGCTTTCAAATTATGGGATACAGAACCACCTTCTGTGTTAAATCACATGAAAATGAAGCACATCATGAGTTAAAGTGTTTATTATTGAACAGAGACATCAGTTTTATTTCATTTCCATACAGAAGCTCTAGAATTACCCTTGGGCTCAAAAGATATATGTGGGTGAGTATATTTAACCAATTTTATTAAGCCCAATACACACCATATATATACATATATATGTATATCTCATATGAGTAAGGAGATTCAATATGTTTTGCAAAAATTGTCTTTGACCCAGGAAAATGTGATAGTTGGGAAAATCAAATTTCGTTACTTATTTCTCTTATACTGAGGTCTTCATGTGCTTGTAAGCTTCCCACATTGTGGGTTGTTTCACAGGTTTATTAGACTCATGTTGAGTCACTTCCACAGCCCCCGGTTACCGTTTCTGTCACAGTAATTCACTCTCTCTTGAGCCTAACTATAATATCTTTCAATACAGTATATTGAATCATGTCTCAGGAGAGAAATCCATCTCTGATTTACACACACATCCATTTTTGATATCACTTAAATGCTGAAATATCTGTTGCTGAATTTCAGGCCTTAGTAATCTTTTTAAAAAAATCCCTTAGTTTTGGTGGAATTCCCTGCTGCATGCACATATAAATCAGATGGGATTCTCATCTTCAAGGTTAGAAGCCTCAAGGGGAAAAAGAGAAGTGCAGTCAGGTGGGGAAGAAGAAAGAGATAAAAGCCCACTGTAGCAGTGATTTAAAAATAATCATATAATAATATTGTGTTTATGAAATTGTGAGATTTATTTTTATTCTTCAGAGTTTCATATAGGACATAATGAAATACCATCGTATCCTCAACTCATTTCTTCTCTCTGTGTCCCTTCTTATCTCTCCAACATGTCCACTTCCAACTTCATATCTTTTTTTATTAACCTACTTAGTCCAGTTAGTGCTGCCCATATGTACATGGGTGTGGGACTGCCTACTACATCATGGTAATCTTTCCAGAGGTGTATCCGCTACAAAAGAATGATTCTCTCTTCCTAGCAACCATCGTTGCCACTGCTCCTCAATAAGGGGTGTGACCTGGACACCATCTACCATATCTACACTGTATGTGGATTTTGGCTGGCTTGATCTTATGCAGTTTCCTTCTTAGCTAATTTTGTATGTATATAAAATATGATGCTATAAGATGGTAGTATCTTTCATGTTTTAGTTGAAGGCCATAGATTTTTACTTGTCATTGTGATAAGTATTCTATATATTCATTTTCCCTTTAGATGTTAGAATATTTTTCATTAAAATATAATTTTGAGTCAATTGGTTTTGCTCTTTGTTCTTAAATAATGAGAGCTGATTGCTTTTACAATAATAAACAAATTTATATACTGATAGAAATGTATTGAGCTGTTTCCCTGGGCTCCATATCTCAGCTTACAATCCCTAGCAGAAGACTCATGCTCTACCAGAGGCCATGCCTGTACTAGGAACCCAGGTAAGATACCCCTGACTATACACAGATACCCCTTAAGCCCTACCCAGCAGTCCCTAACAGCACCCCCTTCCTTGGGCTCATATCCTAGCCTTAAATCAGGCAGACCAACCCTGCTCTACTGGAGGCCATGCAGATACTAGGAACTCCAAAAGACACCTGCTCTACTGGAGGCCATGCTAGTGTTAGGAACCCCAGGTATCAGGAACCCAGAGACCACACTGGTATCCAGGACCCCAGAGGCCAGGCCAGTTCTCATAACTCCAGAACCTCAGAAGCATAGCAAGCACCAAAAATCCCAGAGGCCAAGCAGGCTGCTAAAATCCTAGCAGAGACACACTACTAGACCTGAAGACTTGCTGGTCACCAGAACTACAGGCTAATCAGGCCAGAAGACCTGAGAGAAAATGGAAAAAAAAGGGGCTGGAAACCATTCAAAAAGCATCCATCCAACAAAGATAAACTCAAAAATCAGCACCTATACTTATAATAACCCAGACCCAGATGATTAGAGGCCAGCATAAGAACACAATTACCAATACCCAGGGCAATATGGCACCAACTAAGCCCTGCTACTATAGCAAGCACAAGAAAAAGACCTTAAGTCCAGTCTTATGAAGATGATAGGAAACAAACAAACCAGGAAAATGCAAACAAACAGGTGAAGGAAGTGAATAAAAGCATTCAAAATACAAGAGGTCGAAGAGAGAATCTCAGGTATAGAAGTGAGTCCTTCCCCTCAGCCAACCAAACTCATCTCCAGTCCCTCTGCTGGGCCCTGCCCCCAACTCCAATAGATATCCACCACTCTGGGGCAGGCCACATGAGTCAGAACCTGTGAGGGACCTACCTGCTGGTGGAAATTTCCCACTCCCCAGATTCTGTATCCGAAGACCCTTCCCACAGCCCATGCCATACCAGTTCACCACTTGTCCTGCTGCTGGACCCTTCCCTCAACCATAGTAGACTTCCACCACTCAGGTCCAAGCATCACCAGTCAGAAGAGATCTAGGCCATACCATCTTGAACAGACATCAGTTACTCACATGAAAGCCACACCAATCAAAAGACCAGATACCCCTCTGTTTCACCAATGACCAAGCTAACCTCCAGAAGGCAAGCCCCTAACTTAGACAAAGATTCTCAGATAGACCAGAAGTCATATCAGCCACTAGAAATCTAGGCCACAAAGATTAGAAAACCAACGAAGAAACCAAAACGAAGGAACAAAACACCTATCCAACTAAAACAAGCTCAGAAATCAAGGACTAGAACTAATAATTCCAAACCCAGATGCCTAAACACCAGTGTAAAAATATAATAAACAATGATCAGGGCAATGTGGCCCCACCAGAGCCCAGCTATCATACAACAGTAAGACCTGAATATTCCAATGCAGCTGAAGCATAAGAAAACAACCTTAAAACAACTTTATAAAGATGATAAAGGTCCTTAAAGAAGAAATAAAAAATTCTCTTAATCAAATCGAGGTAAAGACAACTACAAAATTAGAGAAAGATCAACAAACCCCTTAAAAAATGTCCAGAAATCCAAGAAAAAACAAACAGGTCAAGGAAATTATTCATGACATGAAAATGGAAATAGAAGCAATAAAGAGAACACAAATTGAGAGAACTCAGGAAATGGAAAATCTGGGTAAGCAAGCAGGAACTACAGAGGCAAACATCACCAACAGAATGCAAGAGATAAAAGAGAGAATCTCAAGTGTTGAAGATACAATAGAGAAATAGACTCATCAGTCAAAGAAAATGTTGAATTAAAAAAAAAACCTCCTAACACAAAATATCCAGGAAATATGGGACACCATGAACCCCACCAGTGCACCATGAGCTAAGCAGCCTAGTGGGTTTAAGACTTTTATGCTGAGATTCTTCTTCTTCTATTCTATTATTCTAAAAAAGGGAGAAAAAACTCAGCATAAAAACCCAGACAGTATTTTTTTTTTTGGTTTTTCGAGACAGGGTTTCTCTGTGTAGCTTTGTGCCTTTCCTGGAGCTCACTTGGTGGCCCAGGTTGGCCTTGAACTCACAGAGATCTGCCTGGCTCTGCCTCCCGAGTGCTGGGATTAAAGGCATGTGCCACCAACGCCCGGCCAGAAAATATTTTTTTAACAAAATCACAGGCAAAAAATTTTCTAACCTTAAGAAGGACATACCTTTAAAGTACAAGAAGCTTACAGAGCACCAAACAGATTGGATTAGAAAATAAAATCCCCATGTCACATAACAGTCAAAACACTAAACATACAGAACAAAGAAAGAATATTAAAAGCTTCAAGGGAAAAAGGCCAAGTAACATAAATGCAGATCTATAAAAATTACATTTGACTTCTCTACAGACTCTCTAGAAGACAGAAGAGCAAGAACAGATGTCTTGCAAACTCTAGGAAAGCATGGATGTGAGTCCAGACTAATATATCCAGCAAAATTTTCTATTACCATACATGGAGAAAACAGTATATTTCATGAAAAAGTCAAATTAAAAAAATATCTATCCACAAATCCATCCCTACAGAAAGTGCTAGAAGGAAATCTCCAACCCAAGGAAGTTAACAACATCCATGAAAATGAAGGTGATATATAATCTCACACCAGCAAAACCCAAAAAAGGGATACACACACAAACACACACACACACACACACACACACACACACACACACACTGCCACCATCACCAGCAACAACAACAAAAATAACAGGAATTAACAATCACTGGTCATTAATATCTCTTAGTATTGGTGAGCACAATTTGTAAATAGGAAGACAGAAACTAACAGAATGGATATGAAAATAGGATCCATCCATCTGCTGAATACAAGAAACACACCTTAACATCAAAGATAGACATTTCCTCAGAGTAACAGGTTGGGAAAGATTTTCTAATCAAACAGACCTAGGAAGCAACCTGGTATAGCTATCTTAATATCTAACAAAATAGACTTCAGACCAAAATTAAGCAAAAGAGATAGAGAAGGACATTTCATACTCATTAAAGGAAAGAAAAATCCATCAGGATTACATCTCAACTCAGAACATTTATGCCCCAAATTCAAAGGTGCCCACATTTGTAAAAGAAACATTGCTAAAGCTTAAATCACAGATTGAAACCCCACACACTAATAGTTAATAACCACACACTCGCTAATGGGTAGGTTGTCCAGACAGAAACTAAACAGAGAAAATGATAGAACTAACAGATACTATGACTCAACAAGACTAACACATATCTATAGGACATAGAACCTTTTACCCAAATACAAAAGAATATACATTTTTCTCATCACCTTGGGGAACTTTCTCCAAAATTAACCATATATTCAGTCACAAAACAATTCTCAACAGATACAAGAAAACAGAAATAATACCCTGCATCCTATCAGAATACCAGGGACTAAAGTTGGATTTCAACAATAATAGAAACAACACAAAGCTTTCAAACTCATGGAAACTGAATAGCCATCTTACTGAATTGTTAATGGGTCAAAAAAGAAATAGGGAAGAAATTAAAGATGACCCGTCCAGTAGGTCCAGTTATTCGTGGGTCTCGAGCCGTGAATCACCTGAAGGAATCATGGGGAGAGAAAGGAAGGAAGCCTTGCACATATAATGAATGACAAGAGTCAGTCTGAGTTGTGTCAAGGCTCCGTTTATTAATTGGGGTTTGGGGTTTATATACGGGACTTTGAATAGGGAGGGGGCAGAGAAAGGAGAGTGGAAAATTTTCAGGAGAAGTAGTCAGAGTGGTCGGGGGGAGGTAAAGTCTCTTTGGTTCCCAGGCTCTGCAGCTGGCTGATTACTGTTCAAGGCTATATCTAAAAAGTATACTTTCTAGTTAGGCCAAGGTCGTCCTGCCTTGGCAAGTCTTGCAGTCAGCCAAGGATGTCTGGTTTTGCCAGACTCCAAGAAGAAATAAAAGCATAACAATCCTGAGTCAAGCCGTCCTGGGTCAGTCTCCAACAAATTCCCCCTCTCTACTTAAAGAAAAAAATAGATCACGTTTGTGCGGTCAAGCTTTAAGAGATCTGGGTCTGAAGGGATGGCTTCTGGTCTGGAGGATCACAGGGACCCCGTCCCTCTATGCTATGAGAAGAGAGGTCCGGGAGGCAATGTCTCCCCAGATTCAGACACCTCAGGCATCCCCGTGGTGCGGGAATCAGCAGACCGTGCAGTTTTTTGAGGGAATGGAGATTGCTGAGCATTGAGCTGCTACTGCACAACCATTATGCAATGGGGCATGCAATCCAGACTCTCGGGTTATAAGGGCACCCATGTCCCCAGTCTGTGCAGTCACGGCTGCACTCCAGCCATACCTGGAGCTTTCCCTCACACAGGGGCTGACTCACCCGAGTTGAGGGGTCTGTGTGGGGCATCTCCATAATAGTCCTAATAGGACCAGGGGGTGTTAGGACCCAAGGGCACTGAACCTGAGCCTCTGAGAGGGCTCCTGGTTGTACTCCTCTGTATCCAGTCTATGATAATGAATTGAAATATGCTGTGGTAAGGCCGAATCAATTTGACTTTTGATAAATCGAGTCAGCCGCTGAAAAGCCCAAGGACCAAAAGTAATGAGAAGGAGAAGGACAATTAAGGGGGCCAGAATAGTAGGCAGTAAGGTGGAGAGCCAAGGGGACCCTTGTAGCCAATCTCCAGTCTCTTCGGGGGTATGGGTTGATTCTCCGCGGCCGGCGACAAACAGGTCCCGCCATTGAGAGGTCCGTGGCTCCCTTCATTTTCCAAGCTGCAGGTGTTTCTGTAAGGGAAGAAAAAAATTTTTGTCTCAGGACTGTGTCCTGGACGTAACAGTTATTATTTCCTTAGTCTAGGGAGGCAGCTTGTGTAGAGTAGGGCTTAATCAGTCTTTCTGGTAACCAACGAGCTCCATTCTCCTTGGAATCATAGATACACGCAGACCCTTTTCCCCAGATTAGCACTGGGTCTGGGCCATTCCATTTACTAGTGATGGGGTCTCTCCAAAAAACTTGGGCATAGCCTTGGCGAGTTTCTGGGTGCCAATGCCGTTCGGCTACAGATTTTCCCAAGCCATCTAAAGTTAAGAAATTTAACACAAAGAGAGCATGTGCAAGCAACATTTTTTGGTTCCCCTTAGTAGGGAACAAGGTCGCCTGTGAGCTGAGTTTACTAATAGTATTCTTTAGGGTTTGGTGAGCTCATTCCACAATGCCTTGTCCCTGTGGGTTATAGGGTATTCCAGTGACATGCATTATCCCCAATTGCAGGCAGAATTACTTAAACTTGTTGCTAGTGTACCCTGGGCCATTGTCAGTTTTTACACATTTTGGCTGTCCCATCACAGTGAAAACATGTAACATATGATTAATGACATCCTTAGTGGCCTCTTCACTATGAGCAGAGGTGTGATAAACCCACTGAAAGTATTGATGGTGATGTGTACATATTTTAGCTTTCCAAAGGAAGCAACATGAGTGACATCCATCTGCCAAATCTGTCCTGGAACAAGCCCCCTAGGATTTATCCTATAATGGGGCTCAGGCAAAAATATCAGGCAATTTTTATAGTTTTTGACAATTTCTCTAGCCTGTTCTCTGGTGAGTGAGTATCTTTGTCTCAAGGTCTGGGCATTAAGGTGATGAAGGCGGTGGGCCTCACGAGCAGCTGCTACCTGGTCAGTCATGTTCCAAATGAGAAATTAAGATAGAACATGTAGCAGAATCAGCAAGCTCATTTCCCCGAGCTAAGGGCCCAGGCAGGCCTGTGTGGGCACGAATATGGCCAATAAAAAAGGGCTTTGACCTTTGGCGGATTAATCTCTGAATCTTTGAAAACATTTCAAAAGTTGGGGTATTTGGCTGAATTACTGGCACCATTTCCAGGACCTGCAGGGCCCCCACCACATATTTACTGTCTGAAATAAGACAGTTATTTAAGTTAAGGGGTCGTGCCTCAAATGCCTCGAACACCACTAGAGCGGCGTAAAGCTCTACCAACTGAGTGGACTTAAAGGGTGTTTTCATAACTCTTTGTTGTTGGTTATAAACATAGGCAGCTTGACCATTCTTTGATCCATCTATAAACACTGTGAAAGCATTGGGAATTGGCTTTAGCTTTGTATTTTTAAGAAAGAGAAAGGGGGTGAAAGAAAAATACTGTAACAACTTATCACTAGGCATCTGGATATCGTATTTTCCCGCATAGGAACAAACAAGTGTAGCCCATTCCGGGCGATGTGTAGATAACCATTTTAAGTTTTCTGTATCATATGGGATAATAGTAACATCAGGCTCCTTTCCAAAATATCTAGTGGAAGTCCTTATCCCCAACATCACTAACTGGCACACTAACAGGGGATATAGAGGAAGAACTTTCTTTTTAGCAACCGGGAGATGTACCCAAAG
The DNA here is from genome assembly GCA_902168325.1 of Peromyscus nudipes. Lineage (NCBI taxonomy): Eukaryota > Metazoa > Chordata > Mammalia > Rodentia > Cricetidae > Peromyscus > Peromyscus nudipes. The sequence goes on along the minus strand of CABHPH010134743.1, from coordinate 20,042 downwards.
TAAGGGCACAGGCTCTTGCCATAACACGCCTGTGGGGGCAAACTCTGTAGAGAAAACTATCAAATGCAAGGGTAAGGCAGGAGAGAAAAACCCAATGTGTTGCTGGGTGATGGCCAATTCAACTTTATTGAGTACCTTTTCCGTGAGATATCAGGGAGAGAAGGGGTCGGGATCTCCTGTAAGGATACCCTCGAGAGAACGTATGTCCCCTTTTGTTATTTTTAGATAAGGCCGTAGCCACTGGATATCTCCCAATAGCTTTTGACAATCATTGAGGCAGAGCAAAGTATCTCTCCTGATCTGAATCTTTTGAGTATAGAGAAGCTCAGGATGTAATTCAAACCCCAGGAACAGAAAAGGAAATTGTGTCTGAATTTTTTCTGGGGCAATGTGAAACCCTCTATCTTGTAAGGCTCGTACCAAGCTTTGTGCTACTAGATGCGTCCTTTCCACTGTCTCAGCAGCGATCAACAAATCATCCATGTAGTGGATAATATAGGCTTCAGGAAACTGCATTCTAATTGGGTCAATGGACTGGGCCACATATTTCTGACAAAGAGTGGGTGAATTGGCCATTCCTTGGGGCAGGACTTTCCATTGAAAGCGTGGATTTGGTCCAATCTGATTAGTTATAGGAATAGAAAAGGCAAATCTTTTACAATCAACAGTATGAAGGGGAATAGAGAAAAAGCAATCTTTAATATCAATAACTATTTTGGCATATCCTCTAGGGATGGCTACAGGTGAGGGCAGCCCTGGTTGCAACGCCCCCATGGGCATCATAGTTTTATTAACTTCTCTAAGATCCTATAATAACCTCCATTTACCAGTCTTTTTTTTAATGACAAAGATAGGAGTATTCCATGGGGAGGTAGAGGGTTCAAGGTGCCCTTGGTCTAACGGTTCCTGCACTAACTGACGGGCAGCTTGGACCTTCTCTTGAGGCAGGGACCACTGGTCTATCCATACCGGGTCATATGACTTCCATGTTATTTTGTTGGCGTGGTGTGCAGGGAGAGCAGTGGTCTTTAGGAAAAAAGGTCCATAGAACTCACACCCAATCCTTTTTTGTCTAACTTTGGCTTAGCCATAATAGGTTGTGTGGGCCCTTGTTCATGCTTCCCCAGAGCTTTTCCTGGCAAAAAAAAACATTTTTAACATCATTTGGGTCACTTTGTCGTTAGGGCTCATCATAATGACCCCCATCTGAGTCATAATGTCACGTCCCCACAAATTGACTGGCAATCCCTCTACTACAAAAGGCTTCACAGTCCCTGTGTTTCCCTCAGGATCTTTCCATAGTAATATTTTTGAACTTTGAAGGGTATTTTGTGTCTGCCCTATCCCTTTTAGATGGGTGGCTGTGGGCTCTAAGGGCCATGCAGTGGGCCAGTGTCCCCTTGAGATGACAGTAGCATCAGCACCAGAATCCAGAAGGCCAAGGAAAGGTTTCCCATCTAACAAAAGTCTTAAGTGGGTCTGCTTTCAGTCAGCTGCTGCATCCAAAATATGTCGGATGAGCCGGGATGAGAGGAACCACGGGAGAAATATTTATGTTGAAATTCCCCGGTTAATGGGAGTGGCAGGGCCTGAGCTATTCTTTGGCCCATGGGAACAGTAACTGGGCCTCGAGAGGCTGAAGCCAAGAATTTTATTTTTCCATGGTAGTCGCCATCGACTATAGACGGGGTGATTGTGAGCCCCTGTATCGAACTGGAAGCTTGGCCGATGATAAGGAAAAACATACCAGGTGGGGGAGGAACGAAAACCCCAGTTTCTATTACTACAGTTCCCTCTTCTGGAGTTAAAATTCTGGTGGTGGAGGAGCAGAGGTCCAGTCCTGCACTGCCTGGGGTGGCTCTAGATAGGCTTGAGCAAGGTGAGCTGAAGTGCCCTGAGGACGTGTAGTCCCCTGTTGCTGATGGCTGATGAAAGGGTTGTTGCTGGTTCTAGACTGCAGTGGGGATGGCCGCTGTGGAGGAGGGCCCTGGACCGGGGCCCTCAGCCCGTTTCCCTGGACCGCAGGCAGGGGTTGACCGTTACTATCACATCTGGAGTGGCACTCGCTAGACCAATGCCGTCCCTGTCTATACCAGGGACACATCCCCGAGGTTGGACCGTGAGGGTCAGAATTGGGGAAAGGAGTCCCAGGATTGGGGTTGACGGCGGTGGCAAAGCCGGAACGGGGGTTGGTGGGACACTGGCGAGTGAAGTGGCCTAGGGCTCCGCATTGGAAACAATTCCTGGCTCCTCCGACTTCCCGGCCATGGGCTGAAGAACAGCGCCTATGGCTAAACTGATGGATTTTGAAATTTTGTGATCAAAAGAATCTACTTCACAGCACAGCTTAATCATGCCATTAAGGTCCATTGTTTTAGTTTTGCCCCTCAAGGCAGCTCTGCAGGCTGCATTGGCATTCTCTGAAGCCAGTTGTTTAACCATGATGTTTTCAGTACCATCCTCTCCCAAAATCCGCTCAGCAGCTTCTAATAGTCTGGCCACAAACTGAGCATAAAGCTCATTAGCTCCCTGTATTATCTTGGACAGTGAGGTGCTGACCGACCCTATGGAGGGGACGGCTCTCCACGCCGCTAGGGCTGCCTGGGAGGTTTGTGCCAAGAGTCCTACCAGCAAGCCTCTCTGTTTACTTTCTGCAGTGAAATTGCCTCGCCCTGTCAGTTTGTCTACAGACCAGGAGGCCATCTGCGGGCTGCGTTTGTTTAATGCAGCCTGTGTTTCAGCTCTGTCTATAAATTCTGCCTTCCAGGTCAAATACTGACTGCGGGTCAAGACTGACTGGACAATTTTATTCCATTCATGGGGGAGGAGACTGCCTCCTTGTCCAAGTCCTTCCAGGACAGAAACTGTAAACGGGGCATTAATGCCATAATTTTTAACAGCTTTATGTAAATCCTTTAGATCTTTAAGTTTTAGTTTCTTAAATATGTGGGAGTTCGAAGAGCCACGATTATCGGGTTCTTCTGGCCCTTCCCTGTCATCAGCCAATTCATCTTCAGCTTCCTCCTCTGAGCCCGAAACCACATTATCAGTTTCCCCACTATCTCTCTCTATGTCCCCTCCTTCCTGATCGTTGGACGAGTCTGGCTGTTCTGTTAATTTCTGTTTCCTCTGACTGTCCCGTCTCCCCAGCGCTTCGAGACTGACTAGTCGATCGAGTTATTACTAGAAAGGAGAGGGATACTGTGGGCACCTGCCTCTGAGTACCCTGCCTTTTTGTGTTTACTTTAGGAGGTGAGGCTGTTTCGGTGAGGTCGGCCTGTAGAGTCTGAATCTGGTGGGTGAGGTCCTTAAGCTCTCTTTTTAACGAAAGGACCTCCTTTAGACTATGGGCTTGACCTAAGAGAGGTTCCTTGGTGGCAAGCAGGCTCCGGACCCCGGGTAATGAAGAAGGGGGGTCCAAGGAGGTGGAAGGGACAAACTCAGGCGAAGGAGGGGGAGGCCATTGCAAAACATTTGACTCTCCGGTAGCCAGGAGGCGCCTCGTTAGGGCCGGTAAAATCTGAAGCCCAGGTGGATCATATCTTTCTCTCTCATATCGAGCTGCCGCCTCCTCTAAACTGGCCTTCAAGGCGGGGTCCAGCCAATTATCACCCCTATCTTTGTAAATAACAGGATACAGAGACTTAACTGGGGGGGGAGGCCTGATTAAAGGGGGGGTCCAAATCCTTATCCAATATGGGCTCATCTATTAGAGAAGGAGCGCGAGAGCCAGTCTGCCTTGTTACCTTGTTAATGAGGCTACTTTTACTTTTATTTTTACCATCGGTTTTGCCCTGTCCATCTGAGTTGGTTGCAACACTAATTTTTTTATTTTCCTGATCTATCTTATTTATGACTGTGATGTTAACTTTTTCATTTTTCTGACCTGCCTTATTTGAAGCTATTTCATCTTTTTTATCTTCTGGACAGGATACCTCTTCTAACAAGTCCTCTGCGAGTGCTAGTAAATGAGACACTTTACCATCCTTTTCTGAATCCTTTAAAAGATCTCTTATTATTCCATAAAAACTAAAAAATGCATCTGGGATATTTTCCCCTTCTCTGAGCATTTTATTAATATCTTTTCCAACTTTATTCCAAGTCAGAGGGTGAATGCTCGGACCATTGATAACCAGCCAGGGACATTTTTCTTCCATAAAACAAAAAAATTTTAACAAATCTTTCTTTTTAACTCTTACTCCTCTCTCTCTTAAATTATTTTTTATCTCTCTAATGAAGACAGCTTCCTTAGACAATACCTTTCCCATGATTGATAGACGACAAGTCTTACCTCACGGTACCCGAGTCGCATGAGTGATGATGTCCGGGTGCCGCTACCAGAATATGTATGTCCGGCCGGACCTTCTCTTCGTCTGTCGTCCCATGAATCAGCGTGTCTCGAGCCCCACATTGGGCGCCACTTGACCCGTCCAGCAGGTCCAGTTATTCGTGGGTCTCGAGCCGTGAATCACCTGAAGGAATCATGGGGAGAGAAAGGAAGGAAGCCTTGCACATATAATGAATGACAAGAGTCAGTCTGAGTTGTGTCAAGGCTCCGTTTATTAATTGGGGTTTGGGGTTTATATACAGGACTTTGAATAGGGAGGGGGCAGAGAAAGGAGAGTGGAAAATTTTCAGGAGAAGTAGTCAGAGTGGTCGGGGGGAGGTAAAGTCTCTTTGGTTCCCAGGCTCTGCAGCTGGCTGATTACTGTTCAAGGCTATATCTAAAAAGTATACTTTCTAGTTAGGCCAAGGTCGTCCTGCCTTGGCAAGTCTTGCAGTCAGCCAAGGATGTCTGGTTTTGCCAGACTCCAAGCAGAAATACAAAGCATAACAATCCTGAGTCAAGCTGTCCTGGGTCATTCTCCATCATAAAGACTTCCTAGATTCAATGAAAATGAATGTACAACATACCCAAATGGCACAGTCATATCTGAATGGAATGGCAGAAGTCATAAAGCCAGCACAGCTGCTTGACAAAGATCCAGCAAAGCTGAGATGCATGATGCTACCTTTGGCTTTCATCCCCATCTGTTGCATACTTGGGGCACTTTTAATATTTGTGCAATTTAGGGATATTGGATCGATGGAAAATTATTTATGAATAATTTATGCCTTATACCAAGAATGCTAATTCTAAGCTTCTCCAGGACAGTTCAGAACATACTATTCCCCCTGATTTTAGGGAGATATCCTTATCTGCTTGAAGGTCTTCTTTATGCCTTGGAGGTTGTGACACATAAAGAAGCCAGAGTTTTCTTCATGAGGCTATGAGACATTCTTAAAACATCTGTCCCTGAACTTATACAAGAATAAGATATTCAAAACAAAGTAAACTTAAAAAAGTCAAGATTTGGTGGGCTAGAGGAGTTGGCCACATTTCAGATTCTAAGCCCCTTCCAACTGTGTACTCAGACACAATTATATGGTATACAACTCTGCCCTACATAGAGACATATTGATGAGCAAAGTATGGAATGGAAAGATGATAAAGATATGAGGTATCAGGACCTCCTTCTCTTCGAAAAAGTCAGCTCATGCAGAGCTATTATAATGTCATATGACCAAGGAACAACAGAATGGCAGGATTAGACATATAGACAAATTCTATAAAGATATAAATGTGAACATCGTATTATGCTAGAATGTGAATAATAACTGGAACAATTTTAGTCTCAGGATTTTTCTGGGGCACTCTGACCATTAGGAGTTAATAATACATTGTTTGGGAAATGGCTTGAAGATTTTGTTTTGATTTTGTGTCCTTGAAGCAACCAGAGCTACCAGCCTAAAAACAGTCTGTCGAATGCCTCTAGATTCTTAAAATTGAGTTATGAGGTTAATGAGTTAGAGTGATAATTGTGTTTATTAATGATGTCAAAACTTGAGGGAAAAATAATTGGAATTGATAACTCTGTTCTGTCATAATTTATTAATGGTGACTAAAAGATGAGCGAAAGGAAGTTAAACACATGTCCAAAACCAAAAATGATATGATCTATGTTTTGGAACATTATGAATATATCCCTGCTTAATAAATTCTATATAAATTAAGAAACACTGTGGCTCCAATCAGACAGGCTTCAAGATTCTCCTGACCACCATGGCCTGGCTCACTTCCTTCCCTCACCAACTCCTTACATATTCCGTTGGGACCTGACCCACTGGAGATGACTCCTGCATGTTTCCTCTCTGTCCATCTTTCCTAAAATGAAACTAAGAAGTGTCCTGTGTCTGATTCCTCCCATCGCTGCTCTTTCGTCCACCCATCTTCAGACCCTGCCCTTATCTGGAACTGGACTCCACCACCCAAATTTATGGGACATGATGAAAGCTGTGCTAAGAGGAAAATTCATAACACTGAGTGTGTACACAAGAATTCCTATACCAGAGACTTAATAACACACTGGAAAGCTCTAGAACAAAAGGAGGCAGACACACCCAAGACAAGTAGATGTCAGGAAATAATCAAATTCAGGGCTGAAATTGATAAAATAGGAATAAAGAACAATACAAAGAATCAATGAAAGAAAGTTGCTTCTTTGAGACAACAAGATAGACAAACCTTTATCCAAACTAATTAAAGGATAGAGAAAGAATATCCAAATTAACAAAATCAGAAAAAAAGGGGACATAACAACAGACACTGAGGAAATCCAAAGAATCATTAGGTCATACCTCAAAAACCTGTATTCCACATAATTTGAAAATCTAAAAGAAATGTACAATTTTTTAAATAGACACCACTTACCAAAGTTAAATCAAATTCATATAAACAATTTAAATAGACCCATAACACAAAGGAAATAGAAGCAGTCATTAACAGTCTTCTAACCAAAAAAAGCACAGAGACTGATGATTTCATAACAGAATTCTACCAGACTTTCAAAGAAGAGCTAATACCAATACTCCTCATATTATTCTATAAAATAGTAAAAGAAGGAACATTACCAAATCCATTTCATTAGTCCACAGTCACTCTGATACCAAAATCACACAAAGCCTCAACAAAGAAGGAGAATTACAGATCAATATACCTCAAGAACATTGATGAAAAAATACTTAGTAAAATATTCATAAACCAAATCTCAGAACACATCAAAAATATGATCCACCATGATCAAGTAGGCTTCATCCCATAGATGCAGAAATAGTTCAACATATGAAAATCTGTCAATATAATCTATCATCTAAACAAACTGAAATAAAAAAAAAAACACAGGATCATCTCATTAGATGCTGAAAAAGCCTTGAACAAAATCCAATAGCCCTTTATGATAAAAGTTGTGGAGAGATCAGGGATACAAGGGACACACCTAAACATAATGAACTAAAATATACAGCAAGCTGATAGCCAAGTTCAAATTAAGTAGAGAGAAACTCAAAGCAATTTCACCACAATCAGGATTAATACAAGGTTGTCCACTCTCTCCATATCATTCAGTATAATACTTGAAGTTCTAGCTAGAGCAATAAGACAGCTAAGGCAGCTGGGCGTTGGTGGCACACGCCTTTAATTCCAGCACTTGGGAGGCAGAGCCGGGAGGATCTCTGTGAGTTTGAGGCCAGCCTGGGCTACCAAGTGAGCTCCAGGAAAGGCACAAAGCTACACAGAGAAACCCTGTCTCGAAAAACCAAAAAAAAAAAAAAAAAAAGACAGCTAAGGCAGATCAAGAGGAGACAAATTAGAAAGGAGAAATTTAAAGTACCACTATTTACAGATGATATGTTAGTATACATAGGTGATGCCAAAGATAAAGATTAACTCAAAAGAATCAGTAGCTCTCCTATATACAAATGATAAAGGGGCAGAAAAAGAAATCAGGAAAACAACACCCTTCACAATATCCACAAATAATATAAAACAGCTTGAAGTTACTCTAACAAGCAAGTGAATGGCCTGTATGACAAGAAATTCAACCCTTTGAAGAAAGAAATTGAAGAAGATAACAGAAGTTGGAAAGATCTCCTATGTTCATTTGGTAGAACTAATATAGTAAAGAATGTCCATCTTACCATAGCATTCTAAAGATTTAAAGCAATCCCCATTAAATTCCCAAGACAATTTCTCATAGACCTTGAAAAACAATACTCACGTTAATATGAATAAGCAAAACACCCAGCATAGCCAAAACAATTGTGTATAACATAAGAACTTCTGGAGGTCCACCATTCCTGATTTCCAGCTCTACAACAGAGCTATTCTAATAAAAAATATCCTATGGTATTGGCAGAAAAAACACACAGTTTGATCAATGGAATCCAACTGAAGACCCAGACATAAGTCCACACATCTATGGATACCTTTTCTAAACAGAGAATTCTCAACAGAAGAATTTCAAATGGCCAAGAAACCCTCATAGAAATGTTTAACATCCTTAACCATTAGGGAAACGCATGTCAAAACAACTCTTAGATTCCATCTTACACAGTCAGAATGATTAAGATCGAAAACACAAATGACAGCAAGGGGAACACTTCTTCATTACTGGTGGGGGTGCAAACATGCACAGCCACTTTGGAAAAAATACAACAATTTCTCAGACAATTGGTTTACTTGAAGACCCAGTTATAACACATATGGGTGTATACTCAAAAGATACTAAATCATATCAAAAAGATACTTGCTCAACAATGTTCATAGCAACTTTATTTGTAATAGCTAGAACCTGGAAATAAACTAGATGTCCCTCAACCAAAGAATGGATAAAGAAAATGTTAAAAACAATGACATCATGAAATTTTCAGACAAATGGATGGAACTAGAAAAGAATCATCCTGAGTGAGATAACCCAGGCCCGGAAAGACAATCATGGTATTTACTAACTTAGAGGTGGATATTAGCTATAAATTAAAGGATAACCATGCTACAATCCAAAAACACATAGTGGCTATGTAACAAGGAGGGTTTAAGGGGGAACACTTGGATCTTCATGGAAAGGAAAAATATACTAGATTTTTTGGGTGGACTGTGGGTCAGTAGGGGTAGGAACACGAGGAATCAGGTGGGGTGAAAGGGAGAGAGGACTGAAAGAGAGGACTGGAATAGGGGAGAATTTCAGGGTGAAGTAAAAATCTAGTGCTAGGGAAACTCCCAGAAATCTGATCTTAGCTAAGACTGATAGCAATAGGTAATATGTAGTCTGAACTGGCCATCTCCTGTGACCAGGTAACATTTTTAGTGGAGGAATTGGGATAACAACCCAGCCACATAACCTTTGACCTAAAGTCTGTCCTACCTATGGGATGTGCTAGAGTAAGGGTAGCATAGAGATTGTGGGAGTGGCCAACCAATGACTAGTCCAGCCTGAGATTCATGCAGAAGAGTAAGCCCTCCTTGTCATTGCCTGGAGCACTAGGATCCAGAGGCTGGATCTCCTAATGTATTATCTGGTTTTGTATATCAACTTGACACAAGCTAGAGTCACAAGAAGAAGGAGCCTTAGTTGGAAATACCTGAATGAGATCCAGCTGTCAAGCAATTTCTAATTTAGTGATCAAAGGAGGAGGGCCTTGCTCTTAAGTTCTATAAGAAAGTGTGTTGCTGTGTCCAAAAGGCTCCCTTGGGGGAGGCGGTGAGAGGGCACAGCATCAGTGACACAGATACTGGGAGTCAGGTGAAAGGCAAACAGCAGACTCTTTCATTCAGTAATGGGGAAAGCCTTATATACCTTCCTCCCAGCATCTTGACTGTGTCCCAATGTGGTGACATTGCGTGGTCATCCCTCATTGGCTGGGCATGACAGCATTCTGGTGACCTTACATGTCTGTCCCTCATTGGCTGGGCACAACCAGGAGCTCTGGCAGTACCTGTTTCTAGGCCCTCAGGCAGACTCCAGGTTGGCTCCTAAGGAAATATGTTTCATGCAAGCCTTGGCAACTGGTTTGAGCCAAAGACCCTAAGGGCCTGTCCTAGTACATATCCACTCTTTTTATTTTATTACATGGGTGCTTAGTGGGAGTTGGAGTTCTGTGCTCTGGCCTTGTTGACTCCACCTCAGGGGGCTTAGCAACTGGACTGTGCCTGTCTTAGTTTGGCTTGCCAAACAAGCTCTTATCCATCATTGACTACCAGCCCTCAAAGAGCATCCATTCTTATGGAGTCACCCTGGGTGGGGAGGATCAAGCAGTAGCCTTTTGAAAAAATGGGCTGAGCAAGCTATGGGGAGAAAGCCAGTAAGCAGCATCCCTTCATGGATTCTGCATCAGCTCCTGCCTCCAGGTTCTTGGCCTGTTTGAGTTCCTGTCCTGACTTCCTTCAAGGATGAACAGTAATGCTGAAGTGTAAGCTAAGTAAAGCTTTTCTTCCCCAACTTCCTTTTTGATCACTGTGGTTTGCTGCAGCAATAGAAACCCTAAGTAAGACACCTGGAAACCTTGTATGGAATAAAATTCAACTGGCAAAACAAATAAATAAAAGGTCAATGTAATAGTGCTTAATGATATTTTACTATGCTCATAGATTGGTGCCTAGCCTAATTGTCATCAAAGAAGTTTCATCCAGCAGCTCATGCAAACAAATGCAGCATCCCACAGCCAAATATTTGGCTGAGCTCAGAGAATCCTGAGGAAGAGAGGGAGTAAGTATTGTAGAAGCCAGAGGGGTCAAGGACAGTACAAGAAGCCTACAGAATCAACTAACCTGGGCTCATAGGTACTCATAAAGACTGAATTCATAACCATGGAGCCTGCATGGAATTGACCTAGGCCCTCTGCATCTTTGTGACAGTTGTGCAGTTTGGTCTTCTTGTTGGACTCCTAACAGTGGGAGTAGGTGCTGTCTCTGACTCTTTTGCAGCCTTTTGTGAAGCTACTCTTCATTCTGGTTTGCCTTGTCTGGCCTTAATAAGAGGGGAAGTGCTTGATCATACTGAAACTTGATATGCCATGTTTTGTGGTTGTTCATGGGAGGCCTGCCCTTTACTAAATAGGAACAAAAGAGTGGTGAGGGGGCAGAGGGGAGGTAGGAGAGGGCTGGGAAGGTGGGAGGGAGGGGAAGTGCTGTCCAGATGTAAAATAAATAAAGAAAAAAAAAAGAAAAAAATATACCTAGCAGTCTTGGTTTTATTGAGAAAAAGAAGATAGAACAGAAGCAATGGGTGTGAAGGATTTGAAAGTATCGGAAGGGAAATGGGAAATAAAGGGGAGAGCGGCGTTGGTTAAAGCCTGCTTTCCTGGTAGGTCTTAGCTTCTTAAACAGAAGGATCAATCTCTTCTGCACCAGCACTGGATGCCGCTAATTAAATGATAGCACATCTTCTTATCTTCAGACTTCCATAGCTCCACAGCTAAGTGCTGAACTTGCTTCTTTTGCTGATAAGATTCTCCTTTGGAAGCTACCTATAACTTTCCATGAAAGCCTAAAGCCTTCACTGCTTTAAAGTTTTCTTTTTATTCACTTGGAGAGCAAATAAAAGTTGCTTAATTTTGCTGACTAAAATTAGTCAAGTGGTAACAGAAGAGATTAGGAGTTATCACCTCACACTATTTTCTCCTCTGTTTAATGAAGTAGGAGTTCAAAGGCTATCCATTATTCAACAGGAATTTCCCTTTGGTGTTTTACAGTTTTGTTTCTGTAGGGGTTACATTTTTGTTTTCTTCCTTATTTCACTTAATGGAGATGAAAAGCATGAGTTCAGAAACTGTGAGTATGTGGAAATGTTTAGATGTAACTCATTTACAAGTAATATTATAATGCATAGAGTCCTGCTTTCTGTTCAGATGAGAACAGATGTGTTTAGCTGTTTGAGGAAGCCTGCTTTTACCAGTTAGGCTCTGGGTCACCTCTTAATAGCCTGCATTCTGTCTCAGTTCCACAGCGACAGACATGCTATGTCCAGCATGGGTGTGGCTGTGTTATACGTTTCTTTCGGAAGTTGGATTGAACAGGCTGGGAATCAGCTGTCATAAACACAGTGATCTTGAAGAAGCTAATTTCTGCATTGTACTGACAACACCATGATACAGGCAGGCTGTGAAGAAGTCTGGATTACCTGATGTAACAGGATCTTGCTTTGGGAGCTTGTATTATAATTTGCATCTTCTATTTTTTCTATATTTTCCAAAGAGAACTTTGTGGCTATGCCCTGAAGTTTTATCCATTTTCATATGTTACCCTCTAGTTTGTGACTTCGGTAAACCTCTCACTTATTCCAAGATAGTTTGTCTAAAAGGAACAATTTGTGTTTAGAAAATTTGGGGAGGGTCTTGCACATACCTTCATGTAACTCATTTATGTGTGGTTCCAACCTGAAATAAATATTGCAAGTTGAAGACAATACATACATGTGAACACACAGAGAGAGAGATGCATGATATAGTAGATATGACCCTGAAGCAAGAATGGTTAATTTTGAGTAGGGAGAGGAAGAAAAGTACACATTTACTCTGTGTGAGGCAGTTTCAGTCTAACTCATGAGTTTTATGATGAAATGGGTGTTCTTCTTTCTCAGAGATCATGTAATTGATCACACACAGAAATAAGTACAAAGTAAAAGCAAGAAATAATAAAGCCAAAACCAATGGTGGCGCCAGGTGTGGTGACATCCTTCCATAGCAGCAGTACTCAAGCGGTGGAGGTAGAAAGATCAGAAGTCTGAGAATAGCCTTCAGCAAGACTCTGAAAAAAAATAATGAGGGCAGAGTGTTGTTGTAGAGTGTTTGCCTAACATACACAGGCCATGGATAGTTCGTAAAAAAAAAAATTCAGTGGTAGTCTTTGACCATAACACCTAAACACATCTGATCTCACCTAAAAAAGTCAGTTGTAGGAGGAGAAAAGTTAGAAAATTTAAGAGAAGAGAAATATAAGTGCAATTCAGGGGAGACCTCCTAGAGGGTTGGTGTTGCTCGAATCCTAAACGATCTTCAATAAAAACCTAGGGCCAGATATTGGGGTAAATGCTGAAAGATCAGAGATAGAAATGAACAAGCCACCAGAGAAACTTCTCACCGCTACCGAATCCTTAGGCTGAATGGAAGGAAAGATCCTATCTCCATGAATCCTCTGACTAAAAGCCTCTGAGTCCTCAGTCAAAGGGCTCTAGTTCCTGTCTCCTCACATCATATATGCCTTTCTCCACCCAGTCATTTCACTTCCTTCCTAGTGCTGGGATTAATGGCATGTGTGCTTCCCTTGGTAGCAAAGGCACGAAATCTCAAGCGCTGGGATTAAAGGCATGTAACTCCCAAGAACTGGGATTAAAGGTGTGTGCCTCCACTGCTTGGCTCTGTTTCTTTCCTAGACTGAATCAATCTCATGTAGTTGAGGGTGACTCTGAACTCACAGAGATCCAGATGGATCTCTGCCTGCTGAATGCTAGGATTAAAGGTGTGTGTGCCACCACTGCCTGGCCTCTACGTTTAATCTAGTGGCTGGCTCTGTCCTCTGATCCTCAGGCAAGCTTTATTTGATACACAATATACCACCACAGGTTGGGAATTTTCAAGATGAAGCTTGGAAAAAAGGAGATGATGGCCAAAGGGTAGTGAGTTTGAGTTATCAAATGAGCAAGCTCATGTATTTAGGCTCTGATGTATAAGATGGTGAATACATTTAACAAAATGAGTTGACTAGGAATTCTGCACAGGAATCACAGTACTGATACATACACACACACACACACACACACACACACACACACACATATATAATCAATTATGGTAATCATTGTGTACTTTGCATACATATAATTTTGTCAGTTAAATACTACAAAAATTTAAAACTGAAGGCACTATTGTGGTTTTTTTTTTAATCAAAGTAAATCTGCAAGGATAAAGTATTTCATTTCGTTGATATAAAATTCTCTCAAGATGAGAGACATGATGCAGAAGGGGTGTAGAAAGCTTGCTTTCACCTCCAAAATTGAAGCAGATGACAATTGTGTCCTTGAACCCACCATTTAGGCTTCTTGGTGTGAGCACCTGCATGAGTTTGCTAAGTCAGCTCACATTCCTTACACAAATACACACTCCCTGCCAACTCTGCTCTGCAACCACAGAATCTCTTTACTGATGGCCAAGGTGTTTTCTCACCCAAACTTGCCTTTTGTGTGGTGGCTTTTCTGCCATGTTACTCCCATGAGATTATGCATCCCAAATGGCCTGCAATCGGGTATTTCATTTAACTACCGTGTTACAATGAGTGAGACTGGAAAAGGAGAATGACTGTTTGTAACAACAAGGTGTAACTTTCTATGAGAATGTGGAGGAGAAATGGGTCACCTCAGGTCAGGAGAAACAAACCATATGCATATTCCAACAGGAGATAGAACAAAATAAAATAATGTAGAAGGGGAATGTGGCTGTCAGAGACCAACAAAGTGATAATAAATAAAGAATGGGGAGCTTATCTATTGCTGGAAGGACTTAGCCAAATCCATAATCATTGTCAGAGGGCACAAATTAACTTGTCACCAAGATGGCAGCAATACTGAGTAATGACAATGTTATGTCGTTAAAAATATACATGTGGAGACCAGTGAAGTGCAATAAATTGTGCATAAAAGGAATGTATTAAAACACGAGAAGGAAATGATCTGTTATAAAAGCCAAATATTCAGTGCAGGAAAGAGATATCAGTCAGTAATGTGAAAGAACAGCGTGTCTGTGGCAGCAAAGTCACACATCTGGGTAGTAGTTAAGCCAAGTGGTCAATGCTTTACAGAGCCATTATTGGCCTGGTTGTATTCTCCACAGTAGCTTCAGTTGTTAGTAATGCTTCAAGGTTTATTTGGGAGATTAGATTGCTTTACAATCTGACCAAAACCAAAGGTACAAGAAAGATTTAGGAAAAAAAGCAAGTAATCGTGTGTTTGTAAGTGCTGAATCCCCATGCTACAAGTTCTAACAAATGCTTCTGGACCACTCATCTGTCATTTGTTGTAAGTGTGAGTTGGAGTCAGAGTATAAGTAGAGGACAGGGCAGTCTGAGAAATAGTCAGAACTGTGAAAGCTGTGGAAAGGGAGTATTCATTTCCTCTTAGAGAAAGCACTTGCCCAGGAACCATGAGAGCAAAAGACGTCTGATTCAAGGTTAACAGAAAATCATGTGGGCAGGCTTCATACACAGAGCAAGAAAAGGGTGAAGGAGCATGGAAATACCTATGGACTTTGGAGGGCAGTAGTTTACTTTCTTGATTTGTGTGCTAGCACTTACCTGTAATCCCAGCACTCAAGAGGCTGAGGCAAAAGTATCAGGAGTTCATAGCCATCTTCAACCGCATAGTAACTTCAAACCTAGCTGGGGATATACAAGACTTTTTCATATAAAAGCAAATAGGGAGAGAGGGAGGATTAAGGAAGAGGAAGGAAATGAAGAAGAAGATAGGGAGGAAAGGGCAGAAAGGAGAGGAGAGAAGAAGGGAGGAGAGGGGAGGGGAGCAAAGAAGGGAGAAAGAATTTACTCCTTGGTTTGAGCAGAATTGGCCACGGGAGTATGTTAGTTACTTCCCTTTCTTGTAACAAAATCCTTGGCAAAAGAAAATAAGGGCGCCAGGCGTTGGTGGCGCACGCCTTTAATCCCAGCACTCGGGAGGCAGAGGCAGGCGGATCTCTGTGAGTTAGAGGCCAGCCTGGGCTACCAAGTGAGCTCCAGGAAAGGCGCAAAGCTACACAGAGAAACCCTGTCTCGAAAAACCAAAAAAAAAAAAAAATAAAATAAAATAAGGAGGGAATGGCTTATTGTCTTACTTAAAAATGTTTTCAGTTCATCTTTGAAATGCCATACAAACTATGACTTTGATCACACTTCAATTACTTTCCAAACTCCTCTTAGATCTCCCCTCTCTGACAACCCTAACCTAGCTTCTGTCTCTGTCTCTCTTTCTGTCTCTTTCTCTCTGTTTTTCTATCATCCTCTCTCGCATACACATTAACTCAAACTTGTGTTGACTATATACTTCTGAGTATGGGGCTGTTCAGTGGAGCAGCTACCAGGAGACAGATCCTTAAAAAAATTGACACTTGCTACCCCAGAAGCCGTCAACTGTCCATAACTCCTCATTTAGTGGTAGGGAGTCTGTGATGCCTGCCCCTTTCCCAGTTAGAATGTCCAGTGACTTGATCTTGTGCTGGTCTTGTGCAAACAACTGCAGTTGCTGTGAGCTCATTAGTGCAGTGGTTCTTTCATACCCGAAAGACATTATTCCTGTTGGGTCCTCCCTGACAGCTGACTCTGACCCCTCTTCTTCAATGGTGCCTGAGCCTTGGGGAAGGTTATAATATAGATGTCTTCTCTATGGCTGTGCCCTCCATAGATACTTATTCTCTGAACTGTGACTAAATTGTGAGTTTCTGCATTAACTTTCAAACATGACATAAAGGAACTTCTTTGATGAGGTCTGAGAGCTGCACAATTCCATGCATGGAGAAATACAAATTTAGAGGGAACTTCATGCTATGTTCATTTAGCAGAGTAAGAGTAGTAGGTCCACTCCTGCTTTCCGTGAGCTCCTAAACCATGAGTTCTTAGCCAAATTTTGAGTACCAGTCATGGGTTTCCTAGTGTGCAGTAGGCTTTAAATACACTCAGAAAATGGATGGGTACTCCTGTAATATTCTATTGACTTATGTTAAGAAAAGATATAGTTTATCATGATGGGAAGGTATGGTAGCTGAAATGAAACGTTAGTAAAGAGGCTGGTCACATTGTATCCTCCGGTCACAATGGAAGAGAGGACAAGAAGTGGGAACAAGCCATTAACTTCAAAGCTTAGCCCCCAATGACCCACTACTTTCAGCAAAATTTTACCTCCTAAAGTTTTCACAACCTTCCAAAATAGCTCCACTAACTGAAGACCAAGTGTTCAAACACATGAGCATATGGAGAACATTGCACATTCAAACCACAGCAGGGAACTGGTGTGAGCTCTACATAAAATCCATACAATGCTTAAAATACCTAGCTAAGAGTTCAGGTATGTGCATGTATGCAGGTGCACTTGAATAATACTAGCAAAGATCCCACTGAAAATAAAAATCCATTTCTGGAATAGGTAGAATGCCTCCAAAGAACTTGCCTTGTACAGTGCAAAAACAGTGAAATAAAGTCCATACAGACACCTTGTGAGTAAAATAAGTCTGGTAGAACAAGATGGACAAGGGGCTTTATATAAAATAGTACTTTCAGAGGAATCCATTTTCTGAAACAGAGAGCAGAACAGGTCAGTGGTGGGAGGACGCAATAGGGAATCATTGTTGGCGGTACAGAATTTCAGTTTAAGCCCATGAAAAGAAAGTTATGACAGTCGCACAATGAGATGAGCATACTGAATGCACAGAATAGTATACTTAAAGACAGCTAAAGTGTTCAGTTCTGTCAAGCATGCCTATTTAGTCACAATATAAACACTTCAAAGAAAAAAAGATATTTGTGTTGGGCCTGGTGATTAGATCAATAAAGTAAGCTTTGGAGACCAGTGTGGCTCATTTTAGCCATCTAAATTAGAGAAAGGACATATTCATGATTTTGTTTTTAGAATCTACAAGTTCTCAGTGATCTTCACAGGAGTGGCATGAACACCTGTACTAGGATGGGAATCTGCTAAAGCAAACATGTAGGCAACTGCGTCTAATTCAGAAAATGTCCAGTGTGAATTCCTATAGATATTTCCCATAATTTATTGAGACTTATTTCAAATATTTATGTTATATTGTGTGATATTATACATATACACACATATTTGTATATATAGATTCCTTTATTGTTTTTAAAATTGGTTTCCTTAATTAGATTATAACAACTGTATATTTGTTCATGTGATTCAATGTGATAATTTTATACAGTATACAATGATTAACAATCACAAAGGTCATTTGCATCTTAGTAAGCATTTATCTTTGGGGGACTTTAGACCCTTCTATTGGTTTATACACTGTACAATAAATTGTGAATTTTGGCCCCTCACTGTGTTGTAGGACATTAGAACTCATTCTTCCTAGCTAATTGTATCCAGACTCTTTCTGTCTCTATCTCATCTTATTTTATGCTCTTTTACTATATAGAACTCAACTGTACATCTCTGCCACAACTTCACTATGCTTTGGCCCCTTGCCTCCTACAGTCTAGAGGAACAGTAGTGGTCTTGAAAAAAGGAGTTAAAGAGCATATTAGGGCAGAAGAAAGACATGGAGACTTGTTTTCTTAGAATATTTATATTTCAGTCTACTCTTACATTTATTTTATGTGCATGGTGATTTTCAATGTAGATAACTTAAGACCCTCTCTGTCTGTCAATTTTTATTTATATGTAAATAGTTGGCTTGTTTCTTGAAATATCTAGCATTAGATCCCCAGTATCACCAGATAATTCCTTTTTAGCCCCAACCTGAAATGGAAAATAAAGATTTATCAGAGATGACTTTGAGATTAACATCTGTGCTTCAGGAGATTAAAAACCAATGCTCTTTTAATAACTGTGGATTTTGAATGCCTGGAAAAGGTCTTGGAGGCCATAGAAAGTGATATTTTACAGAATGGATGACTGACAGATTTTGAATTGTAAGAGTTTTGTTGACTACTTTGGAAGATATCTCCTTTTTATGAAAGGCGATGTTAGAAACTGACAATTAACCATCATTGTTAATTGCTTTGTAGATTCTTCTAAATATTGTTTGTAAATGTACACAATTTATGGGCAGGGTTCTCCCGAAGGAAGTATATGATTTGAATCACTGTTCAATATATGGTATGGTTTCTCCCATATCCAGGATACATGGGTCTAGGAGTAAAAGTGTAGAAAATGGAATAGTCCCACTTATTATCACCTCTAGTGACCCACTAGGAAAACTTCTCCTTCCTGTTCCCATAATTCTAAATTCTGCTGGCCAAAGACTTTTGGTTCCAGAGTCGGGGAGTGCTCTGGCCAGGAACCACAACAAACAGTCCATTGAAATAATGCCCTTAAATCAGCAGGCTAAGAAAGGCATAACAGTTTTAGGAGGAGTAATTAATCCAACTTACCAAGAAGAAGTTGGATTGCCTTTCCACAATGGAGGGAGGAAGCATTATGCTTGGAGTGCAGGAGATACTATAGGGGGATCTTGGTGCTACCATGTCCTATTATTAACATCAGTGGGAAACTACAACAGCCTAATCCAGGAAGGATAACCAAGGGCACAGACCCATGAGGAATGAAAGTATAGGTCATTCCTCACCAGGAAAGGAGCTGAGATCTGCTGAGGTGCTTGCTGATGGTGGGGGAAATACAGTAGTAGCAGAAGGTAGCTATAAATACCAGCTAAGGCCATGTGATCAGCTTTAGAAATCAAAATTATAGCTGACATGAGTGCTTCTGTTGTATTTTGTTAAGAATGTATTTGCACAGATATATGTGTTTGATTTCAATTTATCATATGTTATGACATCATTTATAGCCCTACCTCCTTACCCAGCAACACCTGGGGCAGGTGGAAGAGCTGGCCCTTTGGTCATATGAGCAGGAGAGTTAGTTCTCCCTGACTCCCATCAGTTGCAACACTTCTGAGAGCAGGCCCTGCATCTCACCAGGTCTGCACAATAGAGTCAACTCTGTTAGTACAGTTGTGGGTGAGTCAGCCCTGAAGTTACAAGCATGGGAGAGCTGTCCCCATTTCACATCTGGTGGACCAACCCTATAGCTGCCCAAGGATATGACTTGGCCTGCCCCATCATCCACCCCATCTCTGATTTCTCTCCAGCTCCTGCCAAACCCCGGCAGTCCTGCAGCCCACTTATAAAGTAAACACACAGACTCTTATATTATTTAAACTGTTTGGCCTAATGGCTCAGGCTTCTATCTATCTAGTTCTTACATCTTAAACTAACCCATTTCTATAAATCTATACCTTGCTACATAGCTCATGGCTTACTGGTATCTTAACATCTGCTTCTCATCATGGCGGCTGGCAGCATTTCTCTGCCTCAGCCTTCCACTTCCCAGAATTCTCCTCTCTCCTTGTCCCGCCTATACTTCCTGCCTGGTTACTGGCCAATCAGCTTTATTTATCAATCAATCATCCACAGCAGGAGCATGTGAAGGGACCTGAGCTGAAGACCTGAATCT
>CABHPH010134742.1:0-40585 GCA_902168325.1 Peromyscus nudipes | reverse complement strand
CTTTTGGGTAAGCTTTTTATGGATCAAGCTGACTCCTAGCCCCAAGTATGGCTTTGCCTGATGTGTACACTATGTTCCTCTGGACTTTACTAAATATCACCCTCTATACCATCAGTTTTTAGTTCATTCCACAGTACCCTCACAATGACTCTATTTCTTAAGCAGGACATTACAACTAGTTTGTACAGGACCTTGCGATTAGGTTTTCTGCCCCTTGACAATAGATTTCTCTTCTGATGCAGTAGGCCAGATCAAGCTGAACTGAAAAAGCATAACAACAGGTTTATTTGAGCAAGCAACTCTTAAAGATTGAGGCTGAAGAAACTGCACCCCTGAACTAAAGCAGGGAGACTTTATAGGCTGTAGACAAAGGGTGATGACATGTCTACCACAAGCTGGGTTTGTGCCCAGGTATGGTCAAAAGCTAAGTGCCTTAGTTGGGGACTTGGGTGGAGGCAACTTCAGGGGAGAAAGTTACAGTTACCACCAAGAATGCAGAACGGGGCTTTTTGATGCCTTTCCTTTGTTGGGAGACTCTCTGAGTGGGCAGGGTTTGAAGAGAGAGAGACAGGATTGGGGCTTTCAGCTCATGCAAGGACAAACTGGAAGTTCAAACTAAATACTTGACACTCCTCCAGATACATCCCTGGGCATTGTAACTTTATTACCATTACACTAATTATGGGAAGAAAAACATTTCATAGCCAAGAAAATTAAAAATCAAACAATATTTAACACTTAGTGTCTCAAAGTTGTTGGAAAGAACAGAGTTGGTAGGCAAAGTTGGAAGCCATAAGGTACTCTGTGGTCACAGACAATAAGGGATGTGACAACAAAATGAGAAGTATTCAAACTCACAAGGACTTGTGGAAGACTCCTTGGAATATCAGACATGGCAGCCTAGGCTTTTTAAAAAGAAGAGTCATTGGCAAAATACTAAGTAAAGCTAAAATTTTACACAGGAACTTCCAAAGAGCACACTTCTGTCCCTAATTTTTTTTCTTTAAAAAGTTGCTAAAATTAACATATAAAGGCAAACTTATTAGAATTATACCTGACTTCTCAATGGAGACTCTAAAAGCCAGAAGGTTCTGGACAGATGTCGTGCAGACACCATGAGACCATAGATGCCAGCCCAGATTGCTATACCCAGCAAAAACTTTCAATCACTGTAGATAGAAAAATTAAAATAGTCCATATCAAAGTCAAATGTAAACAATGTATATCTATAAATCCAGCCCTATAGAAGGTGTTTGAAGAAAAAATCCAAACCAAAGAGGTTAATTCTACATAGGAAAACACAGGAAATAAGTAATCTTAGACCAGCAAAATTAAAAGAAGGGAAACATACACACACACACACACACACACACACACACACACACACAAACACACACACACACACCAACACCCACACCAACAACAAAAAATAACAGAAATCAACAAACATTGTTCACTGATATCTCTCAATATCAATGGCCTCAATTCCCCAATAAAAAGACACATCTTAACAGAATGGATGTGAAAACAGGACTCAGCCTTCTGCTGTACACAAGAAACATAGCTCAATATCAAGGATAGACATTGCTTCAGGGTAAAGGGTTGGGAAAGGATATTCTAAGCAAGTGGGCCTAAGAATCAAGCTGGTGTAGGCATTTTAATATCTAATAAAATAGACTTCAAACAAAAATTAATCAAAAGAGATGTGGAAGGACACTACATATTCATCAAAGAAAAAATCCACCAAGATGACATTTCGATTAACATCTATGCCCCAAACATAAGAACACCCACCTTTGAAAAAGAAACACTGCTACAGTGTGAATCACATATTGACCCTCACACACTGATAATGGGAGACTTCAATATCTGACTCTCACCAATGGACAAGTCATCCAGAAAAAACTAAACAGAGAAATGCTGGAGCTAAACTGACATTATAAACCAAATAGACTTAGCAGATATCTACAGAACATTCCACCCCAACGTAAAAGAATATATCTTCTTCTTCTCAAGCAACTCATGAACGTTCTCCAAAACTGACCACATACTCAGTGTGGTAGTTTGAAAGAAAACAGCCCCCAAAGGGAATGGCACTATTGGAAGGTGTGGCTTTGTTGGAGTAGGTGTGGCCTTGTTGGAGGAAGTGTGTCATTGTGGAACTGGCTTGGAGGTCTCATATATGCTCAAGCCACTCCCAGGGAGACAGACCACTTCCTGTTGCCTGCATGAGTAGGACTCCCAGCTACTTCTCCAGTTCTATCTCTACCTGCATGCTGCCATGTCTAACCATGATGATAATGGACTGACACTCTGAACTGTCAGTGAACCACCCCAATTAAATGTTGTCTTTTATAAGAGTTGCTGTGCTCATGGTGTCTTTTCACAATATTAGGAACCCTAACTAACACACTCAGCCACAAAGCATATCTCAACAGACATAGGAAAATTGAAATACTTTTCTGCATCAATCAGACCACCATAGATTAAAGCTGGATTTCAACAAAAACAGAAACAACAGAAAGCCTACAAACTCATGGAAACTGAGCAACTCTCTACTGAATGACTACTGGGTCAAAGCAGAAATAAAAAAAAGAAATTAAATAGTTCCTAGAATTCAATGAAAATGATGCACAATATATCCAAACTTATGGGACACAATGAAAGCAGTGCTAAGAGACAAGTTCACAGCACTAAGTGCCTACATTATAAGTTGGTGAGATCTCATACTAGAAGCTTAACAGCATACCTGGAAGCTCTAGATCAAAAAGAAGCAAATGCACCCAAGAGGAATAGATGGCAGGAAATAATCAAACTAAGGGTTGAAATTGATAAAAATAGAAACAAATAGAATAGTACAAAGAATCATTGAAACCAAGAATTGGTTCTTTGAGAAAATCAACAAGATAGACAAACTCTTATCCAAACTAACTAAAAGGCAGAAAGAGAATATCCAAATTAATGAAATCAGAACTGAAAAGGGAGACATAATAACAGACACTGAGGAAATCCAGAGAATCATAAGGACATGCTATAAAAACCTGTACTCAACCAAATAGGAAAATCTAAAGCAAATAGTTTCCTCAATAGATACCACTTACCAAAGTTAAACCAAGATCAGATCAACAATTTATAAACTATAACCCCTAGTGAAATAGAGGCAGTCATTAAAAGTCTCCCCACCAAAAAAGTCTAGGGCTAGATGGTTTTAGAGCAGAATTCTACCAGACTTTAAAAGAAGTGTTAATGCCAATACTACTCTTAAAATTATTCCACAAAATAGAAATAGAAGGAACATTGCCCACTTCATTTATGAGGCCACAGTTACCCAAACCACATAAAGACTCAATGAAGAAAAAGAATTACAGGCCATTTTCCCTTATGAACATAGATGAAAAAATATTTGCAAATTGAATCCAAAAACACATGAAAAAGATCATCAATAATGTTCAAGTAGGTTTCATTCCAGAGATGCAGGGGTGGTTCAACATATAAAAATCAGTAACTATAATCCACTATATAAATAAACTCATCTTATTAGATGCAGAAAAAGCCTTTAACAAAATCCAACACCCTACATAATAAAAGTCCTGGAGAGATTAGGGACACAAGGGAAATACCTAAATATAATAAAGGCAATTTACAGCAAGCCTATAATCAGCATAAAATTAAACAGAGAGAAACTCAAAGCAATTCCACTAAAATCAGGAATAAGACAAGGCCATCTACTCTCTCCATATCTATTCAATATAGTACTTGAAGTTTTAACTAGAGTAATAAGACAACTGAAGGAGATCAAGTGGATACAAATTAGAACAGAAGAAGTCAAAAATACCATTATTTGAAGATGTTATAATAGTATACATAAGTGACCCTAAAAATTCCACTAGAAGACCCTTATCAGCAAAGTAACTTTGGACAAGATTAACTAAAAAAACAAAAAAAAAATCAGTAGCTTTACTATATACAAATGAGGAATGGACTGTGAAAGAAATCAGGAAAACAGCACCCTTCACAATAACCTCAAGTAACACAAAATATCTTGGGGTAACTCCAACTAAGCAAGTGAAAAACTTGTATGATAAAAATTTCGAGTCTCTGAAGTAGGAAATTGAAGAAGATATCAGAAGATGGAAATATCTACCATGCTCATAGGTTGGTAGGATTAACACGGTAAAAATGGCCATCCTAAGAAGAGCAATCTACAGAGTCAACACAGTCCTCATCAAAATTCCAAAACAATTATTTATAGATCTTGAAAGGACAATTCTAAACTTCATATGAAAAAATAAACAAACAAACAAAAACTACAAGAATAGCTAAAATAATCATGAATAATAAAAGAATTGCTGGAGGTATCACCATTCCTGATTTCAAGTTGTACTACAGAGATACAGTAATAAAAAAATGGAATTGGCATTTTAAAAAAAATGTTGATCAATGGAGTAGAATTGAACACCCAGACATAGATCCACACACCTATAGACACTTGATTTTTATGAAGAAGCCAGAAACACACACTAGAAAATAAAAGAAAGCATCTTCAACAAATGGTGCTGGTCAAACTAGATGTCTGCATGTAGAAGATTGCAAATAGATTCATGTTTATCACTTTGCATAAAACTCCAGTCCAAGACCTCAACATAAAACCAGATACAATGAACCTGATAGAAGAAAAAGTGGGGAATAGTCTTGAATGCATTGGCACAGCAGACAACTTTCTGAACAAAACACCAATAGTGCAGGCATTAAGATTAACAATTAATGAATGTGATGGGTGATGTCATTCTGCATGCTGTGAATATGTGTTACCCTGATTGGTTGATAAATAAAGGTATTTGGCCAATGGTGAGGCAGAATAAGGTTAGGCAGGACATTCTAACTAGAGAGAGAGAAAGGCAGGAGCAGAGGAGATGCTGCTAGCCACCTCCAGGAGAAACAAGATATAAAGACACTAGTGACAAAGTATAGATTTATAGAAATGAGTTAATTTAAGATATAAGAGCTAGCTAGCAAGAAGCCTGCCATAGCCATAGTTTAAAAATAGTATAAGCCTGTGTGTTTATTTGGATCTAAGTGGCTGTGAACCAAGTGGGACATAGGAAAACTTTCAGCTACATAAATGGGACCTCAAGAAACTGAAAAGCTTCTGTAAAGCAAAGAACACCATCAATTGTACAAAGAGACAGACTACAAAATGGGAAAATGATTTTTATCAACTCCACATCTGATAGAGGTCTAAAATGCAAAATTTATAAAGAACCTAAGAAATTAAACATCAAAAATAAACAAACAAACAAACAAATAATCCAAATGAAAATTTAGTTTCTTTTGGAGGTGGTGACACATGCTTTTAATCCCAGCACTCAACAAGGCAGTGGCAGATGGATTTCTGTAAGCTTGAGTGCAGCCTGGTCTACAGAGTGAGTTCCAGAACAGCCAGAGCTACGCAAAGAAATCCTGTCTCAAGAAACTGAATAAATAGATAGACAGACAGACAGACAGACAGACAGACAGACAGACAGACAGACAGATAGATAGATAGATAGATAGATAGATAGATAGACAGATAGACAGATAGAGAGATAGATAGTTAGAGATCTAAATAGAGATTTCTCAATAAAGAAATCACAAATGACTGAGAACCAAAGAAATGTTTAACATCCTTAGCCATCAGGGAAATGCAAATAAAATCTACTTTGAGATTCCATCATACAACTGTCAGAATGGCTAAGATCAGTCACACAAGTGATGCTCCTGCTGGTGAGGATGTGGAGCAAGGGGAACATGCCTTCATTGCTGGTGGGAGTGCAAACTTGTGCAACCTCTATGGAAATCACTACGGCAGTTTTTCAGAAAATTGGGAAGCAATCTACCTCAAGACCCAGCTCTGTCACTCTTGGGCATATACCCAAAGGATGCTCCATCCTATCACAAGGACACTTGTTCAACTATGTTCAATGTAGCTTTATTCATAATGGCCAGAAAATGAAAAAAAACTAGATGTCCCTCAACTGAAGAATTGATAAAGAAAATGTGGCACATTTACAGAATGGAGTATTATTCAATTGTTAAAAATGACATTATGAAATTTGTAGGCAAATGGATGAAACTAGAAAAAAAGCCTTCCTGGGCAAGGTAACCCAGGCTCAGAAAGATGAATATAGAATGTATTCACTTATAAGCGGATATTAGCTATTAAGTAAATGATAATCATGCTACAATCCACAGACCCAGAGAGGTTAAGTAAAGAGGAGGGCTCTAGTGGCAACACAGGAACCTCCCTGGGAAGAGGAAATAAAATAAATTTTGAAGGTGGACTGGGGGCCGGTGGTAATGGGAGCAGGAAGGATGGGGAAGGATGGAGGTAGAGAACACTGGAAGAGACAGCTGGAATTTGGGAGCACTGGAGGGGTGTAGAAACTTAGTGGATTCGAGAAACTTCCTAGAACCTATGAGGGTGACCCTAGTGAGGACTCCTACTAATGGAGAATACAGGGTCTGAGCTGGTCTTCTTTTGTAGCCAGGCAATGCTTCCAGTGGGGGAACTGGGCTGCATTTGGTTGAGTTGTTGGCTGAGAGGGGTCCCATGCAGATCAGTGCCTTGTCTGGTCATCATCAGAGAGACTTCCTTCAGCAGTAGATGGGAGAGGGGGCAAAGATCCACAGTCAGACATTAGGCAGAGAGAGCCTAAATTGGAAGTCTACATTGGGTCCCTTCCCTTGGAGACTGGAGCACCCCATGGAAGAGGGGAAGAAAAGAATGTAGGAGTCAGAGGGGATGGAGGACATGGCCCACCAAATCAACTAAGCAGGGCTCATGTAGGCTCTCAGAGACTGAAGCAGCAAACACAGGGCCTGCATGGGTCTGTATCACGTTCTCTGTGTATATGTCATGGCTGTTAGCTTGGTGTTCTTTGAGACTCCTAACAGTGGGAGTGGGTTTATCTCTGACTCTTTTTCCCTGCTCTTGAGACTCATTTCCTCCTATAGGGTTGCCATGTCCAGCCTCGATATGAGGGCTTTACCTTGTCTTATTGTATCTTGTTTTGTCCTATATGGCTGTCATCTCTTGGAGGCCTGCTCTTTTTTGAAGAGGAAACAGGAGGCATAGATCTGGGAAAGCATCTAGGTATGGGGGAGAAGCTGGAAGGAGTGGAGGTATGGGAAACTGTGGTCAGGATGTACTGTATGAGAGAAGAATCTATTTTCAATAAAAAATAAAAGTAAAATAAAATAAAAAGCTACTAAATTTAATATATCAAGAAAAGAAAAAACATTCAGAGTATTAAACACAGTGAGAATTTCCTTCTAAGCAGGTATGCAGCTTTATGCTTTTGGATAGTTTATGGAAATTGGAATTCATTGAGAGCAGGCGGATTGCCAATAATACTGTATTGATACAGGTTGATTTGAATGTGAACTTCAAGAATAAACAGCAGTGGTTCCATTCTCTGCATCATTTATGAGACAGATTTCCCCAATCATTTACAAGTCCAGTTTGGATGGAAACTGCTGCCGCACAACAAGTGAGGGTTAAACATCCCTGAGGGTGACTACCAGTCTAATTCAAACAAATTACCTCCTGCTTCAACGGGCTGTTGCCAAGTCTCAGCTGAGTGCTGAGGACAAATAATGCACGGAGTGGGAAAGGGTCTGGTTGGCTTTCTGTTTGGGCTGTTTAAGCACTTGATGATAGACCGGAGAACTGATCTTGCCAGCCGCACAGAAGCCAACAGATCGCTGATGTCAGCATTAGATAAGCTGTCCTGTCTCTAGATTAAAAGAGAAAGTACACTGTGTAATAACCATTAGGTTTGAAAGAATGAATCAGGCCATTGTGGGAGAAGCAAGTCTTCAGCATGCAGGAGTCATCTAGTGACTGGACCACAACAAGGTGGTGAATTGTATGAAGAGGCACTTAACATAGTACCACAAATGCAGTGGCATACCTGTTCTCTGAGGTTATGAGTTAGGTGTTTTATATAATTTATAGAAGGCCTGCTTCTCCCAAGTCTAACCAACAGTTGTACATTTCATCTCATATTCAACATATCATGGTGATATGGAGAAAAAAAAGCCCCACATCCTTAATTTTTATTTTCCATGACAACAAAATAAGTTCATCAACTGTTGATGGGATTGCAAACTGGTTGTGCCATTCTGGAAATCAGTGTGATTTCTATTATAAAGCTAAATATAAATCTTCCATATGATCCCACTATACCACTCCTTCACATATGCTCAAAAGATTCATGACTCAACATCTCACTCCACTGATAAGACTCAGCAATGTTTACTGCAACTTTTGTTCACAATAGCTAAGGAATGGAAACAATCTAAATATCCTTCAAGTAAGGAACAGATAATGAAAATTCGGTTCATCTACACTATGGATTACTATTCAGCTGTAAAGAAAAAATGAAATCTTGAAATCTGCAAGTCAATACATGGAACTAGAAAAATCTCTTATCAAGTGAAGTAATCCAGACCCAGAAAGTAAGTGTTACATTTTCTCTCCAATCTGAGCTTCCTAGCCCCAAATCTTCAGACATGAGCATACAACCTGGAGTAACTGCAGAAATGAGGAAAAGTAAAACAGGAAGGGAGCAGTACAATAGAGAGGGAAGAGCAGAGCACAAGTGATCTGAGTAAGGAAATAGGAAATACACCAGGGGCTTTAATAGGGGAGGGCAGGGAAATTAATACAGAAAAAGAGAGGAGGGTGAAAATGATAAGGGTGCCTAGAGATTCATAAAGATCCATACCATCTACCTACATAAAATATGTATTATATATAACACATGTAGGTATGTATATATGTGTATATAGAGAGTTTAAATAAAAATTTCCCATCTGGACTGACAGTGCTTCCCCCAAGAGCCATAAACTATCCAACAACAACAATCACCAACACCAGTATGAGAAGCCCCCTTTTGAGTTGTTGGTCAGTTTTCTCCAAGAGACTCCCCAAACACAGGCTATTGCTGCTGTTCTTGGTTGCCTTCCTGAGGTTGAAGAGAAGCCCCTATTGCTGAAGATACCATGTACTTAAGACCCAGGATCGGGCTGGAGAGATGGCTCAGTGGTTAAGAGCACCAATTGCTCTTCCAGCGGTCCTGAGTTCAATTCCCAGCGACCACATGGTGGCTCACAGCCACTTGTAATGAGATCTGGTGCCCTCTTCTGGCCTTCAGGGACACATGCAGGCAGAATACTGTAAACATAATAAATAAATAAATCTTTAAAAAAACCCAGGATCCAGAGGATCCAAGCTGGTTCTGACCTGAAAGCCCCATCCCTGAGGATAGCTTTCATGGTACCAGAAGCTGCCATACAAGCCTCCAAGAGGGAAACAACCAATAGTCTTACCCCACTGAGATGCCTGTACTAAAACAATCATCAGCATGGCACAATATCTCTAAGGCTGCAAAAACAGCATGCATACCTTGGTGGTAATCAACAGCTTTCCAATTGGACTTAAAGCCTGACCAACAAAAGAGAAATTATCCCTGATACTGGAAACCTAGACATCTACCTGGGGCTGGTGAAGAAAAAGGTCTTGAAAGAGAACTTAAAACTGCCACTTCGCTAAACCAGTCTATACTCTCTTCTAAATATTTATACTTATAGCCTCTGTCAAGTGTAGTTTTCACCCATCATCAAAGAAAGGTCTCTTTCCAATGCACAGATTGTTAGAGAAAACCACAAGCCTAAATAAAGAGAACAAGTGACGGTGACTGTGTGGTCCCAACTGATACATCTACAGCACAACTCTTGGCCCCAAACTTCAGCAATCATTTCAGAAGACAGGGCAGAAACAATGTAAGATCCTGAAAGTTTGCTGTGATATTTCATCTCCTAGAAATGTTAGAAAAGCTATATCAAGAAGTCTCATCAACATGGCTGCCTAAACAAGACTCAAACAAGGACACCACCAACAGATGTGCTGACATAGAAGGGGGAAATCTCATGGGGCCTCAGCCCTTGACAAATGCTTAAAGAGGGAGAAGTAGTCTTCCAGTCCCTAAATTGGTTATCCAATACCAAATAGTCAGCCCCAAAATCATGTATGTACAAGCTACTTTATATGGGCTGAGCATGTTGTGTATTTACATATTTATATATTTTATGTATATGTATGTATAACAACAATTAAAGAATTAGGGGCCATGAATTTAAAAGAGAGCAAGAGGGTGCATGGGAATGGCTTGAGGGAAGAAATGGGAATGGGGTGGGGGATGCAATTATATTTTAACTTTAAACAATAAAAATATATATTTAAAAAATTATAATATTTTGGTCACTTCAAAAACATATCCTTGTTAGCAATGCCCTCACAAATCCCCTCTGGTAATTTGCATACTCTGAACTTCAAATCAATAAAAGAACACGGCAAGTGGAATTCTGTGGCTGACGTTTTTCATTTTCTGTACTATTTCCAACATTCTATGCTATATGTTAACATTTTTCAAATCTACATTGCTTTTTACTGCTGAAAAATCCTTTCCTGCATGGTTGTTATTATTCATGCTATCTGTTCATTCTTCAGTGACAGACATTTAGAGCTTGTGTATTTTGAACATAAATTATTGGCCCCCATAATCTCATAGGGAGTGGCACTATTAGGACCTGTGGCTTTGTTAGAGTGGGTATGGCCTTGGTGGAGGAAGCATATCACTGTGGGGGTGGGCTTTGAGGTTTCCTATGTTCAGGATACCACCCAGTGTCTGTGTCTCCCCATTAGTCACTTCCATTTTGGGTTGTTAATGATAACTGACAATTTCTGCTCTTTGTGTGGATCTTATCACCCCTCCTTTTGACCCTGAAATAATTCAAACCTAGTGACCTTGCCTTGGCCAGAGTATTGCTGATTGCATGGGTATATAACTGAAAACCTCAGCGACTTGAAGGAGAATTAAGATGGGGAAGAATTAAGACAGGAAGAACCAGATGAGAAAGAACTAAGATGGGGAGAACTAGATGGGAGAATTAAGATGGGAGAATTAAGATAGAACCTAGAGAGAACAGCAGAAAAATGTAAAGAGAATCAGGCAAGAAAGGAGCTCAGTATGAGAGCAGAAAGGAAGCTGTGTAGAGAGAGAACTGACTCAGAAGAATGAAGTGAATGGACTAAAGAGTTTTGTGTACATAGATTCATTCTAGAATCCCTCAAATTAACTTGCCATTGGTAGCACCTCTTCTGGAATTCTGGGAAAAGACTATAGAAGGGCTGGACTGCAATAGTCTTTGTTACCTTAACTAAGACAGAACTCATGAATTCCTTCTTTGGGGCTGTTATTAATGCTGCTGCTCAAATCATTCATGTGCAACTTTTCATATGTATGCAAATTTTTTCATTTAAATAAATGAAATTGGTAGCTTAAATCATAACTGTAAGTTAAACATTTTGAAGAACTTCTAGCCTGTCTTCCAAAGTAAGTATATTATTTACATTCCCAACTTAAGTGTATGATTGTCTCAGATTCCCCAAATCTTTGCTAATACTTGATTATAACTTTCATTATTTTACTTACCCCAGTCAGTAAGTGTAAAGTGATGCTCATTATGGGTTAGCTACTAAAAAGCCTGAGCTATTGGCTGAGCATTTATAAGTAATCTTAAGCCTCTGTGTTTGTTATTTGGGAGTGAGTAGTTGGGACAGGAAAACTTTGCCTACATATGGAAACTCCACCTACACATGGAAACTCTGCCTACATATGGAAACTCAGCCTACATATGGAAACTCTGCCTCTTTTCAATTGAACAATGGACCATCAACATAAACAGAAACTTCACAGTAGCTTTGATTTGCCATTTGTGTATAATCTTTTGATACATATTCAGAACACTCACCAATTTTAATTGGGCTATTTGCCATTTTACTATTGAATTGTAAGATTCCTTTATACATTCTAGATACATATCCCTTTTAAAATATATAATCTGTAATTATCTTCTCCCATTCACTAAGTTGTCCTTTCACTTTGTTGATAGTGTTCTTTGTAGAACAAAAGTTCCAGTTAGTTTTTTTTTCTTTGCATGTGTATATATGTGCTTGTGTATGGGTGCAAATACACGTGGTGCATGTGCTCACATGCTTATGGAGGCTAGAAGTCAATATCAGGTGTTCTACTCAAGTAATCTCTACCTTATGCTTTGAAACAGGGTCTCTTACTGAGCCTAGAACTCACCAATTAAGCTATCCTAGCCTGTTACCAAGCTCCGTGCATCTATCTGTCTCCTGCTTCACATAACTGAGATTACAAGCATGCATGGCCACTCTGGGCTTTTTAACATGGATGCCTGGGATTAAATTCAAGTCTTCATGATTGTGTGGTTAGCACTTAATTGGCCAGGCCATCTTTGCTGCCCTAGAATTTAAGTTTTGTTAAATCCAATTATTATTGATATTTAATAATTTGTATTTTTAGTGTCAAATTTAAGAGATTATTACCAAGGCAATGATGACAAGCATTTATGCCTGTTTTTGTATTTCTTGTATATTTTGTCCTTACTTTTAATTATGTTCACTTCTACTTAATTTTTATATATAGTGTGAAATATGTGTTCAACTCCATTCTTTGGAGAGTCATCAGCCAGGTACTCCAATAGTTATTTATTGAAATAACTGTGTTTCTCTCCATGAAATTATTTTGCCATGCCATCAACTAACTGTACATGTGTGTTGGAGATGAGGGATTCATGAGTCTTAACTATAGTCAATTGGTCCATATGTCCATTCTTACAGCAGTACAACTATTGTTTTGACTATTTGTAGCTGTATACTTCTCAACTGGAAGTTGAGAAACTTGTTTTTCAACTCTCTTGATTATTCTGGTTTCCTTGAATTTCCATGCAAATTTTAAGCCCTTCTTAAAATCTTTTCCAAATATGTAGATCAACTCAGAGACATTGCTGGCTTACCAACAGGAAAACTTCTTCTAATCCACATACACAGTATGTCTTTCCTGTTGTATGTTGGCCTGTATTGCTTTCAATAACGTTTTGTAGATTTCTGAATAACTTTGGTCAGTTTTGTTCATGGTTTCACAGAACTAACATACTTAATTGATTTTTCATTCTCTGTTTCATTCATTTACTTTTATCTTTGTTATTTCCCATATTATTTTTGTTTTAAGATTAATTTTTTCCTTGTTTTTCTTGTTTTAAAGTAGAAAGTGAGGCTGTTACTTTGTGAGAGCATTCTTTATTAATACAGGATTACTTCATCTCATTTTTGTTTATGTAATGGACTTTCTAATTTTCTTGACTGTGGTTTTAAATGGTCTCTAACTTCCACTCACATGTTTATGAATTTTATAAACTACTTTCTGATACTCATTTATAATTTTATTGTAGTTAGAGAATATTTTGGTTTGTTTGTTTTTTTCGAGACAGGGTCTCTCTATGTAGTTTTGGTGCCTGTCCTTGATCTCGCTCTGTAGACCAGGCTGGCCTCCAACTCACAGAGATCCGTCTGGTTCTGCCTCCCAAATGCTGGGATTAAAGGCATGTGCCACCACTGCCCAGTGAGAATATATTTTGTATGATCACAATTCTTCAATTTAATGGGACTTGTTTTATGCCTCAGGATGTGGTCTATTCTTTGGAATGTTTTGTGTGGACCTAAGAAAGGTACATATTCTGTCATTCTTACATGGAGTAGTCTATACATGCATATTATGTCTAGTTGATTTATTGTGTTCAAATTTTATATTGCCTTGTTGATCTTCTGCCTATTGTGAATGTTGTCTTGAGATTCTAATTTTGGATTCTTGACTCCCGCATACTTTTATATACTTCCTATTCATGTCCTAATCTTTCTCTGAGATTTTTAAATCCCCCAAATAAGATTCTGCTCCTACCACAATGAAAAGAAGTGTAGCTTTTTTTTCAATGTATTTCAATCTTGTAGATGAAAGTAAGAAAAGTCCTAAACTCATGTTACAGAGAATCTAATTATTTCTTTGAGCCATCCTAGACTCTTCAATTCAAACACTAGTTAAATAATTGGTTTATGTGGTTAGGAACCTAGAATCCAAAGTGTAGGAGGGAGAAAAAATGTTACCTTGACTACAGTGTTCCTTGTCAAAATATTGCCAGCAAGAAATCAGGTATTCTGCACAGGTTAATCTACCCTTTTCTTCCTAAAGTGAATTTGTGAATGCTTCATTGATCAAAACTAGGTCTAATCACACATAAGTAAGGAACTAGAAGAATTATTCTCATGTAACCATTAAATATTAACTTCATCTGTACCCCATGATAGAGGAATGTTTAAAAGATTTTGTCTGTCAAAAGAGAAACCCCTGTACATATATTAAGTAACAACTTGTTCTACCTGTATCCCTATATTTTTGGTCTTTGTTTACCCAGAATGCAAATTACTTATTAGCATCAAAGTTTATGATAGCATGAATTCACATCAATATGTATCAGAGTACTAATGCTGCTAATAAACAAAATTGAGTAAAAACATAGTCTCTTGGGACATGGAACTCTTGGTTATTTGACAAACAACATTAACAAATGCTATTGGCAATATTGAAACCTGGTGTCCGGATACCACATGTTGTAGTCAAATAATATCACCTGAGTTGTGAGCCCAGAGTTACACATGGCTCACCATCTTGTCCTAAGAGTTTCTGTGACAATCCACAACCAAATGAAACTAGAATTATAGGAACTGGGTCTTAAGTGCTGTTTAGAATATCTGGCCAGTTCCAGTCTGAAAACCATGGGGCAAGGCATCCCAAACAACCACAACATCAATGCAAGACAATCTAATTTTTCTAGAGAAAACTGGCATCATCTCTTCCACATCATATGAATTGTTATTATTCTATTGTTTTGAAATAAATGATGATAAACAGAATGGTCAGAAATTTCTTTTGGGTTAAGAATGTCATGAAAAAAATTACTGTTAATCACAATTACGAGTCACTCTTACTTGAGAAGTTCAGCAGTTTCTAAATTATCTATTTTAGTTTTTCCCTTCAGTTGTATTAAAGAAACATACCTGGTTTTATTAGGCCTTATGAACAACTGAAAAGATCTTCAAGAACTTTTCCAGCCTCGTGAGCTCCAACTTAGTATCTGCTAGGAAAAGGTTTTCCTAGATTCTCATGAGTAGAACAAAGTTTCTGCTACTTCTCAGTGTACACTTCATCATTATCCATCACGGTGTGCAATTCTGCCTACTCTTCTTGACCACATCTTCCCTAGAAGCATTCCTAGAGGTAGAGAATGAGCAAAGACGTCAATTAACTTGCTGTGTTACATCTGGGGAGACATTATTTCTTACGATAAGAATTGACTAAGGATTTACTGTATTTCTGACGCTGGTAAACAAGACCAGAAGGCCTTGTTCCATTATTCTAAAAGCCAAATTCTTCATGTAATGCTGGGCATAACAACAGAAGAACTAAAAAGGGGGCTTTACAATGTCAGGGATGTGGGGCATACTTTGAATAAGGAAACATTTTAAGTAGAGACACGAATAAAGACAAAGGAGATATGTTTGTTGATGAGAGAAAAAGGTTCTAGACAGGAAATAAGGTAACAGCACTTACAACATCCTACACTTAGTTCTTGCCAGTGTTCTAGACTCTAATGTGACTCCTATTCCTGACAGCTCATCATACTGTGAGAACCTGCAAAGCCTTGGGCTGATTGGGAAGCACCTCAATGACTTAGCAGAGATACAGCCTCACATTAAGATGAGGAGAGTTTTCTACCTGTAAAACAAGGTTCTCACACTGACAGGTGACAGTCAGAATGAAAGACCAAAACAGGATGTTCTGCTTTGTTAATTACTTTTGGAAAAGATTGGGTGTCAACAGTTACAAAATTCTTAGGACACCTGTGTTCTCTGAGTGGTGAGGCCAAAGGTGAATCCTACTTTGTTCCTTGTGTATCCTACACATTTGTATTTTTATTGGACACATTTTTAGTAATCAAGAAAATGTAAAGGGCATTTTCATTCCACCCTTAAAAAGAGGTTAGAAAACAAAACTGCATATGCTCATATCTGTTCATAAATTTTCATATAAAACTAAGAAACATGAATTTCATAAATTTTTATCATCTTCCTTCTTCCTCCTTCCCTCCCTCCATCTCTCCTCTCCTTCCACATAGTTCTCATCTAAAGTACAAAATATATTGTCCATCATTCCGGGAATTTAACTACCTGTCAGCCATGGCCCCTGATTACTTTAAGATTAGAGTCTAGAAAACCAGGGTGGTTCATAAAGAGGAAATCCCAGGTAGGTAGGTATTAAATGCTTGTGCAGTGAAACTTTGCCAAGTCAAGAAATGCATGTTTGTTCAATAAATCAGTGTGTGAATGAGTGAACAAAAAGATGAACTGATAGGCTTTTAAGATTTTAACTGCGATTCTTCCCATAGTGAGACAATTACACTTTTCTTCTGATTCCCATGATCTGTTCCTATGTTAGTGTGAGTGAGGCAGAGCAAGAATTTGGCTCAATCTGTCAATCAAAAAATTTCATAAGAAAATCAATTAGGTAGCTTGATATCATTTCTGTACTTTCAGGGAAAAAAAGGAAAGAAACTGCCTGATGATATTTTTAATTGAATTCAGAAGCTATTACCTATGAGGACCTTTAATTTATTCTTACCCAGTCAATCGAAACAATTTAAGCAAAGCAGAATCTGTTTCCTTCTAAGTTGCACCTGAGCTGAGAGCTGTCACACCAATTTTCCCCTAGTGTGGGTTGCAATACCTGAATGATAAACACCAGTAAAAGATACCCTTTTCTAGAATGCCAGCAGGTCTGCTTTAACTGACCTTGTGCTACTAGGAAATAATCTAAGAAAGTCAATATTCTGTTGTTAATTACCCATCTAAAAGGCTAGAGAGGAAATTATAGGGAAAAAAAAACACAATCTTCTCAATAATTCCCCCATTAGCCCTATCCTGAAACTTCCATTACCCAGGAAAGGGTCAATACTGAAGTTTCAGAAGATCCCAATTTTCATTCAAATAGAGAAAGAGAGGGTTTGCCTCTCTTAAAGGAATGGACTTTGCAATTCCATGCTTTGCCTTACCCCACAGAGTAACTTAATAGATATAGACAGTATAGTAGTGGGTGAATGTTACAGGGAAGGCTTCCAGTCTGAAGTAGTAGGAAATACAAATCCCAAACTGATGTCATTATGGTCAGCCACACTGCAACTTGGGTCTACTGATTCGTCTATTCTGTGGTGGTCTGAATGAAAATGGCCCCCATAGGCCCTAGGGAGTGGCACTATTAGGAGGTGTGGCCATATTGGAGTAGGTGTGACTTTGTTGGAGGAAGTATGCCACTAGGGGTGGGTTTTGAGGTTTCAGATGCTCAAGCCAGACCCAGATTCACTCTCTTTCTGCTGTAGAACTTCCAGATGTAGAACTCTCAGCTACCTCTCTAGCACTATGTTTGCCTGCATGCTGCCAGGCTTCCCACCATGACAATAGTGGACTCAACCTCTGAAACTGTAAGCCAGCTCCAATTAAATGTTTTTCTTTATAAGAGTTGCTGTGGTCATGGTGACTCTTAACAGCAAAAGAAACCCTAACTAAGACACATTCATTAATTAATTTGTTCATCACTGATAGCCTTTATAAAAATAAGTATAGTCTAATCCATATGGAAGGGTTATATGGAAAACAAGTAAACAAGTAGATGGGGGACAAAAGATCATTGTGCCTTGAATAAAGTTCACAAGGTGGTTTGATAAATACTCTCCTAATAAGCCTTATTTACTTGGGGGGGGGGTTAAGGAAGGCCCCTCAAAGCATCCTTCCAATTTTAAAGGTTTAGGATCTGTAATGTTCTCTCTGATCTTTTAAAATTGAGCATAGCTATTGTCTTACCATAACAGACAGTGTAGGTTCTCAACAACTAGAGGCTTCTTTAGACAACTAATGATGAGTCTGTGGGAAGAAAAGGGAAGAACAAGACAGTCTCAAACACAGTGGCTAAGATGAGCCGACACAGAATTCTGAGAAGACTCACTTCCATGTTAGTGACCGTGTGGTGGGCAAAGATTCCTTAGAAGGGCTAAATGCTAATAAGAACAGGGACATTAAAGGCATAATTAATTCCAAGGTTCTAAGCTTCTATCAAAGACACTATTTAAGAAATGAAAATTTTAAACATAGACAAGGAAAGTACATAATGTATATTCAAAGTACTATATCTGTATGTGTACTTTCACCCCCTCAACCCCCACTTAGGACAGTTCACCCTAAAGAGTGTTTGAGTTTGTCTTGCAAAAGTGGTATGCATTCAATGAAAATTGCTTCAGTTCTGCTACCCATCCTCTGCTAGCAATATATGGTGCAAAATTATCTCTCTATTGGGTAGCAAAGGCCAGCCCCAGTCATTCATAATCTCAAGGGGACATCTAATACCCCACAGTACATTCTTTGCTAAGCTTAAGCTATGATATCTGATAGATTATATGATAATGTGCATTTTGATTTGCCATATTTTCAAGGTTTACTAGGATATAAAACCTAAAGAAATACATTTTGTGGGTCTGGGCTGTAGTTTGATTTGTAGAGTACTTGCCCAGCATGCATGACACCAAAGATTCAAGTTTCAGCACCATCTGGACTAGGTGTAGCTTGCATGCCTGTGATGCCAACACTTAAAAGGTAGAGGCAGAATCATTCCAAGTTCAAGGTCATCTTTAGCTACATAGTGAGTCCAAGGTCAGCCTGGGAAACATGAGACTCAAAAAACATATAAATAAAAATAAAGTTGAACTAAATCAAATAAAGTTGGTTTGTGAAGTCTGGTTTATCCATGAAGTAGTAGTCTTAATGTTTCCTCATTATTGATGTATATGTGTCGTCAATGAGACCAATTACATGAACTAAGAGAGGACACTTTAGAGATATGGAGCTGATCGAGCATCATAGCCCCCAAATATTCACTGAGATAATTCTACCAAACACACTATATCAATCTTGAAATTGAAAGAGACTTTGCCAATAAATTTGAGGACCGAGTTCACACACAAACAAAAAATGCTTTATGAAGGAGGTCTCTGAGGCCCAGTAAATTGTATAGATACTGAATAGCTTATGTGCATATTTCACATTGTGAATTACCATAAAGTAAATGTTTACTATATCAGTGTGATAGTTTGAATGTAATTGGCCTCCATAAACTCATGGGGAGTGGCATTATTAGGGGGTGTGGCTTTATTGGAGTGTCTCTGGCCTTGTTGGAGGAAGTATGTCACTGTGGGGGTGAGCTTTGAGGTCTCATATATGCTCAAGTCATGCCCAGTGTCTCAAACCACTTCCTGTTGCCTGTGGGTCAAGATGTAGGACTTTCAGCTCCTTCTCCAACACCATGTCTGCCTGCACACCACCATGTCCCACCGTGATGATAATGGACTAAACCTCTGCAAATGTAAGCCACACCAATGGAATGTTTTTCCTTTATAAGAACACCATGGTTGTGGAGTCTCTTCGCAGCAATAGAAATCCTAACTAAGCTCGTCAGCTTATCTCAACATATTTAAGACAAGGATACTGTCCTGGTTAGCTTTCTATTGTTGTGATAAACAACATGACCAAAAGCAACTGGAAGAGGAAAGTGTTTGTAGCCTACAGGTTACAGTCCATCATCCATTGAGGGAAGCCAGGAAGAGCTCAAGCTGGAACACGGAAGCAAAAACGAAGCGGAAGCGGAAACAGTAGAGGAGGATGGAGGAATGCTGTTTACTGGACTGCTTCCACTGGTTGGTCAGCCTACTTGCCTAGAGATGGAAGGTTAACTGAATTCTATTTAGATTTATAATCATCAATATATATGCACTTTAAATCTTCAAAAAGACAATTTAATCATGCAGCATTTTCCATTCACATTTGAGCTTGATACTATTCCTTCAATGGCATCTTGCAAAGTTGGTTTTCTGTTCCATTTTCTTACAGAAAAAATTTCTGGAGATCCTACAAAGAGCTTGGCTTTGGCACTCTCCTTATCAACAGCTTTAGTCAAATTGCAGGATCAGAATTGTCAGATTGCAGATGGCACAAGTTGGTTTTTAGAGAAGTTGGGCAACATCAGGAATTTGAGTTCACTAAGTTTTGGGCAGGCAAAAAATCAATGAGATTAAAGAAAAATACTTTATTGAGGTTGAAACACCAATCAGTTAAGTGTCTATGTTTGTGGAGACTGGGTATTGGGGTTTAAATCAACAGCAAACTCAACCAAAACCACAATATTACTGCATCATAAACCAGTTCAATCTTCATCAGCACTGTTGAGAGAATGGTGTAAAGAATAAGAGGCAAGGAAGATACTATAGCCAAGTGTGCCTGTAAGTCTATTAGATAGAGAAGGTCTGAGGATGATATCAGAGGCAAGTCTTAGGAAAATTATGTATGAGCATGGTTATATTGGTCTACAAACACATGAGGAAATTCTATAAGGTCTCCTGTAGGTTGTTGATTGTCAGCTTCTAGCTGTAGTTTATAAATCTATAGTTATTCCTGACTTGTACTATCTTAATCAAAAAGCAAATGTATTCACAAAATCTCTGAGTGGTAAGAGGATAAACGTAATTGGAGGCTTTCCTGTCCTACCGGTCCCATGGACACTTGTAAATAATCACTCAGAGACTTGATATTAATTACAAACTGTTTGGCCTATTGCTTGGGCTTATTACTAACTAGCTCTTACAACTTAAATTAACCCATTTCTATTAATCTATGTATTGACACATGGCCCATGACTTACCAGTTCTTTCACACCTTGCTTCCTGGGCAGCTCACAGCATCTGCCCTGACTCTGCCCTCCTTCATCTCTGTCTTCAGTTAGCATGTACTGCCTAACCTTACTATGCCTCACCATTGGCCAAACAGCTTTATTTTTCAACCAATGAGAACAGCACGTATTCACAGCATACAATCTATCTAATCAAAAAGGGAGATTTTTACTTTAACATAGTAAAATTACATATAACAAAACAGTTATCAAGCAAGAATTACAGTTACAATACCTAATCTATTTGTATTTGGCAGAATTAAAACACTCTATTATCTATCCTATCTTTGTGAGTCTAAAGTTTTATATACCTTTTATCATAACTAAGGAAAACTATAATTATAACTATCTAGTCTTCAACTCCATCAAAGACCCCAGAAGGAGATAATATTACCTAAGTAAACAAGAAGTGCATTGCAAGCAACTTCCAAAACTCTAGAAATGATAGAGGCATCTGGCTGCCTGGAGAGTCACCCAAAGTTCTTCTGTAATATTGGAGCATCCATCTTCAGCCTATAGGCCTAGAGAATCTGGCAGACTTTTTAATGAAGCAGGAAGTTTGAAGGACTGTCCCACCTATATTGGCAATGTTTGTCAATCGCTTTCCTCTATGTCCTGAAGAATGTCTGGCAGTTTCTTCTGTGAAGCAGGAACCTGAAGGACCATCCTACCTTGTTTTGGCAAAGTTTAGCAATCACTTTTCCATGGGTTCTACATGTCCAGGTTATACAGCATACTGTCAAGCAGTCTAGGCAAGAGCAGTTTTTTGCCAAATGGCTAACCTTACCACACTGAAAGCAAACTCTATAAGGAGTTTCTTTGATGCCCATCATCTCTGAAGTAAATAGGTCTTTGAAGTATTTGAAGACCATCTATCTAGAACATATCTCTATGTGATCTTGAAAGCACATCTAACATATCTACAAAATTGATCGTCATAAATAACTAACTACTAATCTATGTTTCTTGATTATCCTATATAGGTTATAATAACAGCTTTCAAAAACTAGAATTCTACCTTATTTTTTTACTATTTCTTATTTAAATTTTTTTCATTTTACATACCAACCTTAGTTCCCTGCCCTCCCCTTCTCCCATTCCCCCACCTCCCCCGCATCCCACCTCCATATGTACTCTTCAGAGGAAGTAAATATTCCTTTGGGTAGTCAAGAAAGTCTGGCATACCAAATTGAGGCAGGACCCAGCCCCTCCTCCAAAACCTACATTTAATAACTGATGGAAGCAGATGCAGTGATCCACAGCCAAGTACTGGGCTGAGCTCCTGGAGATCAGTTGAAGAGAGGGAGGAGGGATTATATGAGCAAGGGGGTTCAATATCATGCTGGGGAAACCCACAGAGACAGTTGACCAGAGCTAGTGGGAGTTCACAGACTATGGAATAATAGCTGGGGTGCCTGCATGGGACCAAACTAGGCCCTCTGAATGTGAGTGATAGTTGTGTGGCTTGACCTGTTTGTGGGGCCCCTGCCAGTGGGACCAGGACTTA
Organism: Peromyscus nudipes; assembly: GCA_902168325.1. Lineage (NCBI taxonomy): Eukaryota > Metazoa > Chordata > Mammalia > Rodentia > Cricetidae > Peromyscus > Peromyscus nudipes. The sequence continues at coordinate 18,289 of CABHPH010134742.1, read as the reverse complement.
TCCCAGGTACATGAAATGGCTTTTTGGAGCCCATTTCTTATGGTGGGATACCTTACCTTATGTTTTTAAATAAGCTATATAATACAACATCTTAAGTGTAGAAATATACATACAGTATAACAAAATTGACTTTAAATTTGTATCAATAAACTAAAATCCAGATCATTGCAAAATATTTTGAAATTAACAGTTATTTTTTGGATTAAAGTAGATTCAATAATCTACCCTCTTTTCATCATAATAATCTACCTTTCCCCATCATTTCTATAACATATCCCCCTTTCTTCTTACAAAGAGATTGACTATGACCATTAACAATTTATAACCAACTCCTTTAAATGAAAACAAACATTCATAATTTATTTTTGGAAATGTGAGCATAGTTCTCTAGATTACTTCCTGTGGATTGTGGATCCTGGTAATCTTTGAGGAACCCTGAGAAAGTTTAGGATTATGGTCAAGTTCTGACTGGAGTAGTCTATGAGGCTGGATTATCTTAGCCAGAAACCTTGAAATTGTTCTTGATGCAGAACTCAGAAGAAACTGTAACAGAGGTGTATTGAAATATTGGATCATCTGGGCCATCCATTTTTATTGGTGTCTGGTCCCTTTGGTCTGAAAATATATAAACTTTTAAAGGTAACATATATATCTGTATTAATATAAATATAAACTGTGTATTGTATACATGCCAGCCAAAGATAATTTTTTGCTTTATGTTTGAACAGGTAAAATATACATCATGTGTCTTGTAGTTTCTTTAGGTTTACTTATCCATGTCTGTAGTCAGGATTTCTGATCATCTTTAACTTTGAATGAATCCATAGCCTCTCATTTCCCATGGAAACAAAAGCATAGCCTCTACCCCAAAGTGGCATACCTTTTGACTTAAATTTTGGAGTCAAGATATTTTTAAAATATGTAGGTTGGCAAACCAAACTAGTGGGAATCATGAAATTTAGATCAACAGCTGTGGAGCCTGCATGGGACTGGACTAGGCCTTCTGCATAGCGAGACAGTTGTGTAGCTTGATCTGCTTAAGGGACCCCCTGGCAGTAGGTTCAAAATCAATGAGCAGGCTTTTTGGAGCCCACTACCTATGATGGGACACCTTGCACAGCCTTGAGGCAGGGGGAGGGGGCTTGGACCTACCTCTACTAAATATACCTCCCCAAGGGTACCTTCTTGTAGGAGGGAATGGGGGGTAGGTTGGGAGAGGGAGGCTGGAGGGGCAGGAGGAAGGAAGAGGGGGATCTTTGATTGGTATGTAAAACGAATAAAAATTTTCTTAATAAAATAATAATAATAATAATAATAATAATAAAAATAAAAGAAAAACAAATAAATAAAAAATATGTAGGTTGGTTTAATCCAGCAGCTCTTATAATCACATGTCTCATAACAGTCAAAAATGTTAAAGATAACACAATAATATACATAATCCAGACTTTATGTGTGTTTTCCATCCTCACATGGCTCATTTTCTTTATATTACTTTACTTCCCTTTCTAAGGACTTTACTCTACTATTTTAAATCTATATTTTTACTTAAGGCTGTATATATTTTTCCCTTTTCTCTCTCAAGCCTAAGCATATCTTTTAAACACACTGTGACCCATTTAGAGGCCTTTCTGTCTGAATCTGTTTCTATTGTGTATCTTTAACCCTTTGTCTTAATAAGCAAAAACCTTAACCCGACCTCAGCGTACTGCTGGAGCTTGTGCTGATAGCTTAAGCCCTCAGTCAGCACTGGAAGAAGCCTCTCTGTACTGTGGCCTCTGTGAGAGACTGTGGAAGCCCGCCCACGTGGCTTAGCTCATGGCAGTTGGCAGCCAGCTCCATTTCGCAGGAACCTTAGCTGGCATGAGAGACCAGGAAGCCTAGTCCATTAGAACATTTTTAAAGCTTTCTCAGGTTTTATGTGGATGTATGGGTGACACATTGGGCACCATTTGTAATCTGAGGCTTTTCTGTCCCGCCTGGTCCCATGGCTGCTTGTAAATAATCACTCAGAGACTTGATATTAATTACAAACTGTTTGGCCTATTGCTCAGGCTTATTACTAACTAGCCTTTACAGCTTAAATTAACCTATTTCTATTAATCTACGTATCGCCACATGGTCTTTGGCTTACTGGTTCTTTCACACTTTGCTTCTTGGGTGGCTTGCAGCATCTGCCCTGACTCTGCCTTTCTTCATTTCCATCTTCAGTTTGAATGTACTGCCTAATCTTATTCTGCCTCACCATTGGCCAAACAGCTTTATTTATCAACCAATGAGAGCAACACATATTCACAGCATACAGAAAGACATCCCAAAGCAGATAACGTTCAATAAAGATGTTGGAAGCTCTGGAGTAGGAATTTTCAAAACCTAACAGGTCCATGCCTGGGAGCCATTTGGTTCTCACAGTCCTGTTTCCATTGATAACAATAAATGATCAGCATCTGGCAGCATTCTCACAACTGTGTTACTCACGCAAGATTCAAAACTACCTTAGAGGGTTTGGAGAGATGGCTTTCATTAAGAAAGCACAACTGTTCTTTCAAGTTCAGTTCCCAACATCCACATCAAGTGGCTGAAAGATACCCATAATGCCACTCCAGGAAGACTCAATGCTTCTAACCTCTAAGGGTACTGGCATTCACTTACACATACCCTCTCATATATGCAATTTAAAATGATTAAGTTTTTAAAAACTACATTAGAGAGTGATTAAGGAGTTTGATCCAAATCCCCACCTCCTTCATGGGAGGCAAACACCTGTTTTTTCATGACAAAACAAAATGGGAATGTTCTCTAAGAGGAACCCATGCATCTCCTCAATGCTAGGAGAAAACATTACAAGAGTGTATTAGTCAAGACTTGTTTATTGCTGTGACAAGCACCTGAAAAACTCAAGGGAGGGAAATTAATGGTAGTTTTGCTACACTGTGAAGCCATGAAGATCACTTACCACTCAGACACACACTGTCACCTGAAGGAGTCCAGCAGCAATGAGACAGCTGTTGGCCTAGGATACTGTAAAAGTGTTCCTGCTTGGAGAAGTAGTTTGTGCTCAGTAAACACAAATCAAGGAAAACAATAAGGATTCAGACTCTTCCTATGGGGAAATGAGCAGATGAGATGGTAAAAATAAGATGCACTTTAGAGGTTGCCTGTGACATTTTACTGAAGTGGAAACTAAATCATAGATAAATGAGTGATTTTTCTCTCCCAAAGGTTCTCAGTCAGTAAATATTTTTTAAAAAGGGGGATTATGTAATTGTATTTTAATTTCAGAAAAAAACTAATGAAAAACAAAAGAGATGAAGAACCTGGGATCTCTTTGTCCTCACCCCATCCTTCCCTTTTATAAAACATTGCATCTGTTATTTCAAAGGAGTGCAGTTTGGGATGCAAGTGTAAGGCTTCCTGAAGTCCCCATAGCCACTCTTTATGGTTAATAGTAGTGTGAGCACAGAAATGAAGTCTTAGGAGAGGGAGAAGAAGAATGTTGAAGGTAAGGAGGAGACAAGGTAAAAAATGCATTCACTCCTAAATGAGTCTAATGTTCTGTTATGAGGTCTAATTTACCAACATGTCCTTGGCTTTTCTGATAATTAAACTTTGGGTGCTGAAAGAAAAGCATGTGTTGGCTGCCAGCAAGACCTCAGGAAAATGTTACAGAAAAGGCAAATTATTTTTCGTCTACTTAGCAAACTTTTGGACTGAAGAAAAATCAATACTTCTCCGGTTCTTGCCAGTGTTGTTTATCTGCTATGTCTCCTACGATACTCAGATACAACAATTTAAACATGGCCTTAATGAGAAAAATAGCCGATGGCTGATCTGGAACTGCCTTAAATGGCTCTGCAGACGGTGTGATGCTTGCTTAAAATGTTTCTTAAAGGACAAATCCATTATTTGTTGCCACTTTTTCCAAGGTCCATGGAGAAATTAGCTTAATTATGTCTTTGGTTGCCAGAACATAGCAAATCTTCCCTTCTTGAGAAAGGGCAAATGCTATTATTCACTGGCTCTGAGAAATTCTTCCATAAATCAAAATATTGAAATGAGTTGACCGAGCTATTAGACACCTTTCTCTGAAGAACAGAATATATTATATTAGTTCTTCAGTGCAGAGACAGAAGAAAGTAAGAGTTTCATTGGAGGCCGTATCAAAATATGGAGGAAAAATGTGGAAACCCCAGTCATTTGGGGATCTCATAAATGCATCTAGAAAGAGTAGCCTCCTATCTGCCACCAAGTTCGGTATAGTGTATAGATTCTTCCACTGCACCCTGGAATATAATATCCATTAACAGTCAAGGAAGGGTGTGAATAACTCAGAAACAGTCATTTAAAAGAAAATAAAAAGAAAAGTAAGAGAGGGTGGTAACTAGTGGAGAAGTCTCAATCCAAAGAGTAGAGCACTATTTACCTCCCTCTCTCTGTTTCTAGGTTCTCTCCCTAACATGCATCACGTGATCATTCAGTATTCATGCCCCTTCCTCTCAAAGTTGCAGTCCATCCAGCTGCCTGTTCCTTACCTCACTCAAGAACAGTCTGCTAACCACCCCATAATTTCAGATAAGAAGAGCAAACATGACTATAACTTAGATGACCTGGTTTTCCTTCAGTCAGGTTCAGGTTGGGTAAATTCCCACCTGGGCTGTGAGCAAGCAAAGTCCTCTGTCTTTTGAACATATTCATTGTGAGATATTGGTCATGATCATTCCTTTTATTCCACGTCTTTCCAGGGGTGGTAGCTCACATTTGTTTAACTCTGAAAACCATCTGAATGGAACCTTGTTTGCAAGGTCTCACTCAAAACAGTGCCATGGTCACCTTCCAAACACAGGTCTCCATGCCCTATTAAAACAAACAGGCACAAAACTAATGGCCAGCTTCACAGGGCCAGGAGCAAGGGAAGGGGCTTGAGACCACGAGCTTTTTTTCTCGGATCTAGAACGGAGATGTTACATCAGTCCACAGAGATGTAAAAGAAAAAGTACTAATTTTAAAAATCTCATCATAAGCATGCTTTCCCCTCTGTCCCTGTTTATTTCACTGCCATTCATGATCCAGTAAACTGATGTCATTGCCTACTTGCTCATCATACCTCACAGTGTGGAACATGGAGCAGTCTTTCTAAGCCAGGTGTTTAAGACATGCTTTCAAGCATCTTTGCTGACCCAGCCGGGCCGCTGCCCCTCCGAGGATGGGCCACTGATCTCCCCTTCCCCAGGACGGGTAACTCCTCTAGTCTAGAACAAGTAATAAAAAAAAACCCAGGTTCCTTCACTGAAAAAGACTTTTAAAAAGAATCTCTCCCCTTTCTGCTATACATACTATTTACCTAAAATAAATTTGTGAGTCTCCAGGATGTTCAATTCCTCTTAGTTGGTACTGGATGTCCCCTACAGCACTTTACAATCTGTTTTTCCACTTGGACAGCAGAATTTGGAAAAGCCCATGGGGCCTGAGCTTAGTCTCATGTCCTGGAAGCTGCCGGAATTAAGTAGGCATGGACTATTCTAGGGCCACTTCTGGTCTGTGTGACCTTTCCCCTAGAGAGCTCTATTTCGACAAACAGAAACTAGATGCCTGAGAGTTGATGCATGGAAAGTTATTACTGCACAAGAGTGACCCTTCACCTACTAAACTTCCCCTTGTTGACTGAGCTGCCAGGCAGGGCAGACTGGGCTGCTAGTGTGGGTGTGCTGTGCGACTGACCTTTCATCTACTTTATCTGGCTCTGGAGAGCAAGGAGGTACCTGCTTAGCTTCTGCAAGGCAGGCAGTTTCTTTCTTCTAAAACAATCCTGATGAAAACTGTGGAGCACGAAGTACCTTTATTTTCAAACAAGAAATTAATTACTGCCCTAGCAGAGCAAAACAATCCTCTTGCCCAAAACAGCATATTTTCAGGAGCCTGGGCATTGAAAGAAGAGGTCGTGGTCCTAGTGTGGAAAGAGCAGAAAGAAGGATAGAAAAGGAGAGCCACAACCTTTCCTTACATACCTATGTCCTCTTTGGCCCCAGCACTGGGTGTTGAAATCCAGTCAGACCCCATTTGTCACTCAAGATCATAACATGTTTTCTGAACTCAGCACTTTGGATCCTCAAGTTTATTTTTGGAGCAAAAGTTCTAAATAAGGAAAGGATTGTGTGTCAGTGTGAAGACTATTAAAATTGAAGGAGTTAGTGGAATTGTTAGGGTCAGAGCCTGGACCCTGACAGCCCGAACAAACTAGGGTCCTCCACCCTTCCTCCATAGGGCAATTAAAGAGACAAGGAATAAAACAGAGAAGATGTATTCAGTTGCCCACCTTGTCAAGAAGTCCAGTCTTCCCCTCCCAAGTCTATCCTTGCGGTGTAAATAGAGACTGAGAGGTATGCATAGTTCAGCAGGTCTGGTCAAGGTGGGTTCCCGTCTTTCATTCAGCTTGTCTTGCCAGCCAGACTGTCCAAGAAGTTGTTAGAACTGTGAGAAATCTTTTCCTGGGAGATACATTTCTTCTATGGCTGGCATAGGAGAAATTCCAAGTTTCCAGGAGAAATTACAATCTGTAGGGGACCATTGTTTCAATAGCTTGATAGCCAAAAGGAGGGAACAGTATCTCTAGAATATCTTCACTCCTGCCAGGATGGTTACAAAAACAGCCTAGTTTCTCTCAGACAGTATGATCCAAGATTTACATGTAAAAGAGCACTGTAAAACATCAGTATCACTCAAGAAACAAAAACATCAAATACTCAGGAACTGTTTGGTGTGTTTCGAATGTTTTAAATTCAGTAAACAATGTTGCCTGGTTTTTGACCAACAAAGAAAATAGATGTTCTTAGTAATGGGATATCAAAAAGACTATGTAAAAAATGTTTTACTAATTGAAAAAAAATAGCATTTATCAGCCACAGGCAAATGAAGCAGACATTTCTGTTCCAACTGAGGTTTAGAGAACTCATGCTTCCTGCTAAGTCTCCCTGTTTTTTGTAAGTGAAGGCAGTAGAGTACTAAGTAGAACGATCCTGATTTTTACCTCTGGGAGTTGTACTGCAGGGTCATCTTTCTGTATTGTAAAAGGAAGGCACAGCAGGCCAGGAAGTGCCACTCACAGCCCACTTGGACCCCTAGATCAGGAGTAAAAAGTATCAAATCTCTCCAAGCCAGTAACTAACTCACCAACATATGGAATGCTGAGGGGCAAGTCTCGGTTAGACCAAACAGGAAAGGAGGGAAGATCTTTTAGTGTAGGGGTCCCAGCGGAATGGAGAAAGACTAACCACCACTTGTTAAACAAGTTTAATTCAACTGGTGTTTCCAGACAAAGATTTCTGGGTAATATCTCTAATTCTGTCCTTAGACTGCCAAGCACCGACTTACTCAGTGCAGTGTTGATAGAATTCCTCTCTTAATTCTGCTCTGAGTTAAACAAAGAAATCACAAGATTTCCTCTAGTGAATTTGTGTCTTCCAGATAACCCGGGCTTGACGGTGAGAACTTGACTATGTGGAAAAGTCAGAACATTTCCCCCAAGACTGCCACAGCCACACAAGCCAAGGACAGAACAGGACAAGGCTTGGAGTCTTCTAAGTAAAGAAATGCTGTGTGAATTCTATGAGTGGGGGGGGGGGTTACACACAAGGGAAACAAATATCCTGTTTGGTGACACTCTCGGGAGATTTAGGCAATGACCAGGAAACAGAGGAAAGGAATAAACCATGGGAGGATGCAGAATTTCAGCCTTCGGTAGCTCAGTACCAGTTCCCAGAAGGCTCTGAACCCAAGTGACAAGGAAGAGCTTGGTACATGATCCTCAGCTCCTAAGTCTTGCTTCACCGCATGGGGATTAAGCAGAGGATAAAGGCTGCTGGCCCATCTCTATGACCTTATTTACTTTCCAATTCTTTTTTTAAAAGTTTAAGAGAATGTATTTGCCAAACTCTTCTGGTTCTCTTGTTGCATCTATTATCATTTCAAATTTTGAAATAATATTGATTTGCTTATAATGAAAACCTAACATTTCATTATTTAACATTCAGAGAAGGCTTTAAGAAGCAAAGATAAATACCAGTAATTCTACCACCGACACATTACTCCTATGGAAAATCTGGTGCATCTTCATAGTATATACATCTGTGCATAAATTTTCAAAGTATTTAATCACATGTATTTTCTTGGAAACATTTCTTATAATCCATGACCCTCTCTACCACTCGGGAAGAAGGGGCAGGATTCACAGAAAAAGTCAAAAATACTTAGTTGAAATTTAAGGTCAAACTTTACTGAGGAATTAAAATATTGGTTTGCCTTCTTTTTTTTCCAGATCCACAAAACCAAAGTGTGGCTTCTATGACCTCTACATTATCTCCTTTTATGGTTCATCTGAACGGTTGTCCGTTCTCCTCCAATGTGTATTCCTTTTATACAAAGAGGATCTTCTCTAGCTTGAGGGATATATTCTGGGCATCCTTATGTGATTTATTGTAGATTCATGATGCTACAAATGATTTCAAAAGTTAAACTTTTAGAACTCATGCTGCTATTAAGATACTCAGCAGCAGGAACAGCACTGGCTGTGTGGGGACTGCAGGGACATCGGTGTGGACCAGCCTTGTAACGTTTGTGGCATCCCAATGTGTTACTCACGTCAGCGAGGCACTGGGGTGGAGGAGTGTAAGCTTATGCATCAGTATGCTTCAGGAGCAACAAAATAAAATACTTCCCAGAGACTAGGGACAAAAGTTCTGGGAAGGTGTGCCAGATACAAATTGGTCTTTTGGATGGGAATGAGCATATTGGATCAATAGCTTACTTGAACTAACAATCTAGGACTATATTTGACAAGAAGCATCCTAGTGGATGCTAACATACTAGATGTTCATTACCCTGACATTTATACATTTGTATTCCTGGGAATACAAATGCAGCCCTGACCAAAAAGAGGAGTAAAATCTTCTACTAGTAAGGGACTTATAACAGAAATTGGAAGAAAGCAAAATCAGCATTTGCACATTTAATGTTTATGGACTGAAGTTTGGACTCACATTCTGTATTTGGGATGATTTAACAAGGGTTGATTTGTCAAGCAAGTGAAACATAAGGAGTTAGTTAAAGGTTTTCTCATGGGTAAAAGTATAGTGTTAAACGCTGAAGGTATGGTTGGGTAAGAAGGAGGTGGAGACTTAGAAAGAATGAAGGGAGGTGAAAATGAAGGGAGTCTCCATAGTACTGAGGTACTGTACTTGAGAAAGGGTTGACTTAAATTCTCAAAGTATGGAAGGCAGTATTCAGGGAATGGGGTGCTCACACTGGGCTGTTTGGACATGGTGGTATCTTCTGTCAAGGCAAGTTCTAAGGGTGTGACCATAGAAATGGATAATTGCTTTGGTTTCTGAAGAGACAGTAAGATGAAGAGATGAGTTGGCTGGGGGAGCAAGTGTACCCAGATTAGTCCCAGGAAGGTTGTCTTCACCCACATGATGACAGGAATCATACTGGAAAGGAAGACTGCAGCCAGGCAGTCTACAAACGGCAGCAACATCAGCAGGATTGCCTGGTGTCTGGGCCTTCCAAGTCCCTGTGATGCCCAAGAACGGATGTGAAGTGTGTGAAGGCAGGAGAAGTAACAGATGAGACGGAAGAGGAGGCCTAGTTCACCTTCAGACCAAATGCCCTATATTGAGAAAAGTCATCTGTGCTTGAGGCTATGTGAAATGTGGTGTCCTCAGATTATGGTAAGAAAATGAAGAGAAGATTCAGAGAAGGAACTGAAGGCGTCAGGAGTTTGAAAACAAACTCTGAGCTCCAGGGAGCAGGAGCGTTGGGAAGAAAAGCAGAGAGACTGAGAGACTATGATAGACTAGAGGGCAGCCAGAACATCTGGGAGGATGAGTATCAAATATGGATGAAATGAGAGGGCAAGGGCTCAGAGGTGTTTCTGTTAAATCACGACTCGAGGCATGGGTTAGGTAGCTCCAGTAGACTGTGACGTTCAGTGAACACAGGCATAGCCATTCAGGTGTACCATTCTAATCAAAGGCCACTGTTCACTCCTGCGTCTATATATGCTACAGGGGGAATTCCTCCACGTACAAAAGGTTTAGCAAAGGCCTGGCCATATATCGACCATATATGGTAGACTGGTGAAGGGGTAGGAAATGTCGAAAGGTCATTGGGAAGATAATGGTTACTAGCCAGAAAGCCAGAAGAACAAGAAGAAAATAAAGCTGAGACTGAAAGAAGTGATGAGATGGGTGATAGGCTGATGGGGTGGGAAACAAGATGAATGACACTCTTTGAGTAGAAAGGGATGGGTTAGGATCAAAAGATCTTCACAGATGGATGTCCAAGCAAGATTAGGGAGAACGAAAGAAATGGAAGAAGAGGTTGTGGGGAGTCAGGAGACAGGGAATTTCCATCCTCCCTGTTTGGGGGGGATGAAGTAATCCTGCCTGAAAACCACAGTTCACAGCCCACTGGTGCTCCCATAACAAAATAGGTATAATTGGACCATTTATAAAGAACAGAAATAGATCTCTTAAAGTCTGGAAGGGAGACAGTCCAAGCTTAGGCTGCCAGCAAGTTTGTTTTCTGTTGAAAGCTTCTCTTTGCTCTCAAGAGAGTGCCTGGTCCACCAGAGCACCACCAAACAAGCACTGGCCATTAGTGATAGTAGACACCACATGCCTAAAGTCCCTGTTGGTGCATCCGGTAAGATCCTGAGAAAACAAAATGCCTTAGCCCTTGCAAAGAGGAGCCCTTCCTCACACGGTACAAGAGCCGAAGAACTGCAAGAGTTTACCCTTAAGCTACAGCCTTTATATACATAAATAATCCATTTGAGAGAGCAGAGACTTGATGAGGCAATAGTTTTCCCTAAGACCCCACATCCTAACATCACCTTGGGGGTTTTCAGCATGGAATTTTAGGGAAGAACGTTCACACCATACCGGTGGTGTGTAACAAGGCCATGAAATGGGTGACAGAAATGCAGTAGGGGGTCAAAGTTACTGGGATCAGATTGTTGGAAAAACTATGAACACATGGTTGTATACTTGACCTTTGGAGTTATCTAAGGTTGTGTTTCTAACCCCAGTTCTGCCTTCAAGCACACTGGTATTGAGTCAGCATACCATAGGGTGGGACCATCATCACTCACCACGTTGTTAGTTATTCTAGAAAGGATACTCTCCTTACCTACCCAGCCCTCTGCACAATGGCAACATTGTCACAGAGGACTAAGAGAACAAGCATTGGCCATTAGCAATAGTAGGTGCCACATGCCTAGTTGCCTCAAGTCACTGTTGGTGCATCCTGTAAGATCCCGAGGGAAAAAAAATCCTCGATCGGCCTGTCTTACCCACTAGTCCCTTACGAAGGATTGTTGCTGGCTTTAATGTACTATGCCCTGAAGTAAGACCATAGAAAATAGGAGGAGTTGTAAAGTAAGAAGTGAAAATTCCTTCTGCATTTTTTGGCAATACCTCGATCATTGGGGCTTCTTCTGAGACACTGTGCTCAGTTCAGTTCACATTCACGTACACACTATTTTTCTTTCTTAAATAAAAGTCAGATTACACTATCTACATCTATGTCAATTTGAAATGTGCTTTTTCTCTCAGCTGATACATGTAGATAGCATGAGTCTGTGTCCATTCTTGGTATGCAAAGTCAAGTGTGTCAGACTCTGCAGGAAGGAGGTGACTAGAAACAATAGCATCAGCTCACCAAGTTGGTGCCTTAATAACATGAACCAGGAGCCATAATTTTTTATATTTAACACCAAATCTATTCCTTTTTTAAAAATTCTCTAATTTCCAAAAAATTGTATCAATGTATGGTATGCCCACAATGTTGTGATACATTGTGGAACAGCTGAATGAAATGAACTAATATATTACTGTACATACAATTTTTTGTGATAAGAACACAGAATCTACTGTGTTCTTTTCAAATATACATACACCCCCATTATTTACAATAGTTACCATGCTATAAAGAGATCTTTTGAACATGTGATACTGAAATTCTGTGGGTTTTGACCAGCATCTTAGTCTCCACTCTCTGAGCCTCTGGTAACCATCATTTTATTCTGTTTTGATGGGTTCAGTTTTCCAGATTTCGCACACAAGCAAGATCACATAGTATTTGTGTTCTGTGCTAGCTTTTTTCACCAAACTCAGTGTCTTTTGGGTTATCACAGACGACAGGATTCCTTAATTTTTACATTTGAACAGTACCCCATTGTGCACCTGTGACATATCATCTTTGTCTCTTCACCCTTTGGGAGCCACTTCAGTGTCTTCACGTCTTCATGCTTGTGAAAAGTGCTACAACAAATCTGGGAGTGCAAATGTCTCTCACACACTAACATGCCTTCTTGTCTGAGACCACTCCTACCTCCAGGAGCCCAATCTCAACAGATACGTATTTCTCTTTCAAGCTTTCAAGAAATCTGTGTACTGTTTCCCATAATGGCAAAGCCAGTTCTGCTCTGGTTAGAACTGTTTCCTGTACATAGCAGGAGCAGGGAGGGCTGTTATGACCAAGGTTTGTGGTCATGTACAGTTCATCCTCAAAGGGCCACCGATTTCCATACAAGAATACATCTGCATGAAAATGTGGTTAGAAATATGGTACCAGCTTCTCTAAGTATGGATGATACCTGCACAAACTCCTCCAAGAGGCTCTACTCCATTGTATTGATTTAGCAAGGGAAGTGTAGGGCTTAAACTTGTCCTTTCCTGTTTGGATAGCTCAAACTCCACAAACCAAAGTCCCAGTATAAGATTACTCTGAACTTTGGCTACCAAGTATGCAAATTTCTAATACATACATATACACACACATATGTATATATACATGTACATATATATGTACATACATATATACATGTACACACATGAGTGTGCAAGCACACACACACACACATACACACACACACACACACACACACACACACACACACACACTTGATGCCCTGGGAAATAATCTCTCCCTGCCAAGTGTGGGACTCCTGTGGGAAGTGTTGGCTCCATCTCCTACCTGGGTGAAAGACATTCTGATCTCATTTCCCTTTAGGGAGGAAGCAGGGAAATTCCTAAGGACAATGCATACTTGATTCCTGAGACAGGAAAGGAGGCATGGTAAGCAGAATTGAGCAGGATAGGCTTTGATGGGTGTCAGCAGACCTGGGATGAGCATATGGGCATTTGGAGACTTTTGGAAAGGTCACTGTTCAATTCACATCTTGTAAAGGTCCTCAGGGTGTTATAGCTCCAGGGGCTATCAGCTAATCCCATGGCCCAAAACTAACAGCAAGCTTTTCATGGAAACAAGGTTTGAGTGGCACCTCCAGGGCTGCCACAAAGCTTTACCTCACGCATTACATTGGCTGCATTTCATTTCAGCAAAGTAGGCAGGTTCTGAGATTTTTGTTGTTACAGGTAATGCTACAATGGGCTATCTTATACATAAATCTTCAAGTTCTCTGCACTTAAAGCTGAAGGGTAGACTGCTGGAATTAAAAGGGCTAAGAATCAGGATAATCATTACTATGCTTTCCATCAACTCAACTAATGGCCATTTTTACACCAACACAAAGACATCAAAAAATGCTCACCTAGCCAAAGCCTTGCCAGCTGATTCCATCAGCCCTTTTATTTATTTGCCAATCTAATGGTAGAAAAATAATGCATTAACATCTTACTTTTATCTTCTTAGTCATTATTACTTTGAGCAGGTTTCTGTTTGCTTACTATACATTTATTTTTCTTCTTTGGTTAATTTTTCATTTCCGGTGCTCGCCTTCCCTCATTGTTACATAAAAGCAAACATCAAATGTAATTGAAAAACTCTTGGGAGAAAAATGAATAATAAGTTAGGAAGATGCAAACATTCTTCTTGTCTAACTACAGAAATGTCAAGAGCCTCAGGATCCTCTTTCTTTCTTTCTTTCTTTCTTTCTTTCTTTCTTTCTTTCTTTCTTTCTTTCTTTCTTCCTTCCTTCCTTCCTTCCTTCCTTCCTTCCTTCCTTCCTTCCTTCCTTTCTTTCTTTCTTTCTTTCTTTCTTTCTTTCTTTCTTTCTTTCCTTTTCTGATTGGTTTGGAGTCACAAGGGCAAAAAGAAGAATGTGTTGGCCTTTCTGTGTTGTAAAGCACTGGAGTCTAAATGTGTGTCAGAAAGTTGAGAATGAGACAAAAGCCTGACCCAGAAAGATTTGAGTGACAATTCTGGGAATGGAACCCACAGCCACGTCACTTTTCAGCAGTGGCTGGGTGACCTCTGAGTTCTCATCTTCCCTTCGCTGGTAGTTAGGACTCTCCCACGGTTTTTCATTAACAAACACATTCCCAAACACGCTCATCACTTGAGCTGTCCTCCAGTGAGCCCAGCCCATCTGCCTGACTCTACCAATGGTCTTGCTTTCAGTGATGAAATCACTCCCTCCCAGTAGCGCAGAGAACACAAGAGAACTTTAATAAACTAAGTAAACTTCATTCTGGTCTTTGACAAAGTGCAGAGATCCTATAAACACAGAGGCTACCTCTTAGTCCTCCTCCTCCTCTCTGTCTAATACCCTTTCCCTTGCCTGTATATGAGGCATTAAAACACACATGGTATGTTGCCTCCCCCAAGGATGTCTTGTGGTGGTATTGTGTTCCCCAAAATATTGTGTACCTTAATAAACTTATCTGGGGTCAGAGATGGAACAGCCACAATATTAAACAGAGGTTAGGCAGTGGTAGCACATGCCTTTAATCCTAGCATTCCAGAGACAGAAATCCCTCTGGATCTCTGTGAGTTCAAGGCCACATTGGAAACGGCCAGGAAAATGGTGACCCACACCTTTAATCCCAGGGAGTGGTGGTAGAAAGCAGAAAGGTATATAAAGCGTGAGGACCAGAAACTAGAAGCATTTGGCCTGGAGAAGCATTTGGCCTGGTTAAGCATTCAGGCTTCTAGCAGCAATTCAGCTGAGACCCATTCTGAATGAGGACTCAGAGGCCTCCAGTCTGAGGAAACAAGACCAGCTGAGGATCCGGCTTGCTCTGGTTCTCTGATCTTCCAGTTCACCCTAATACCTGGCTCAGGTTTGTTTTTTATTAATAAGAACTTTTAAGATTCATGCTACAATGTCTTCCCTGACTGCTTGCTCTACAGTCACACATAACTGGTGACCTTTTTTTCAAGATTACTCACATATCTTTCTACCATCCTAGTTGGTAGTAACTGTCCAATTTTTATCTTTATGGCTCTAGCATTTGTCTTGGTACCTGTTACACAGTAAGTCTGCAATAAAGTTTAATGGAATTTAATTGTTGCTAATAAATTTGAGCAAGCAGCACAACCTCCCATCCCCTCTTCTCTCAGGATGCTCTAGGCAATAGGCAGACTAAACTAGCCATTAATTCTCTTGTATGTCTGCCGCTTCGATACCTGTGGTTTATCAAGACACAAACATCCTTCCTCATTACCTCCCAGTCGTTTGCCAGTCTTACTCATCCTTCTAAGATCATCCTAAATACCAGTTCTAAGAGACTGAAGTCCCTGATCACCAACTTAGCTCTCCCTCCAAATGTCCTTGGCCTCAACATCATTGTTACTGTCTGGCACCATTGGCGTCTCCAGAGCCTATGACACATTGATTGAGTCTTTCTTCTAGATTGTTGCCTCAATAGCTTTAGTTTTAGCTTTTATACTGTGGATTAAATGACAGTTTCATAAATTTAAAAATAAATGACCATTGATTTCAGTCATCCACTGTGAGTCTGAGGTACTTAACAGTAGGTGATGTTGCAGCCACCAAGACACCTAATTGAGCTCCTAGGCCTACTGTCTTCTGAGTGATCAGAATTGGAAGAAATATTAGGCCCCAGTCTACCCAATTATCTACCCCAATATGCTTTCACTAGCATTCTCAGGCATGCCCAATAGAAAGCTACTCTATCTCATTTGCCATTCTCTCCAGGAGACTATCCATGACCACCAGTCCAAGGCCACTCCAGTTCACATGTTCTTCATGTGCATTTCCTTTATAGCTCTTAACCTAACTTAATGGGTAGACTCAGTGTCAATTTGCATTAGTAGTGACTAGTTCCCTATCCAAGTCCACAACCATGACTGCTTTTATCCTAATGAAACAGCCGTTTTTGAAATCACCATTTATCTGTTACATATTTTGTAAATATTTTCTTCAAATTTGCTGGTCATCTTTTAACTATAAGTATTCTATGATCAATCTGCTAACTTTTCCATCATGGATTTGGATTTCTGTGTGTGTGTGTGTGTGTGTGTGTTCATTGCTTCCTTGGATTATGCCCCTAGAATGAGGAAAAAGTGAACAGGCGTCTCTTTAAGGATTTTGATCCGTTTTGTCAATTTGACCCTCCCAAACCTTTGGCCAAACTGGAACTTACATTCTCAAAGCTCCCCTAACAGCATTATATTATTAGAGTTTTGTCAGACGAAGGATGCAGAACAATTTAATGTAGGTCAAAGTACTGTTAATACTATAAGGAATCCTACATTTCACGCTGGGATGTTGTATCCAGCAGGTTCCATAAAGAGGTAGCATGGTTTCCCCCTTCCCAGCAGTGACTCAGATGGTCAGTTTCTCATGCTTTACGTTTACTCAAATGAACACATGAATTGGTTCACACACATGATTCCCAAATAATTTTTGTGTCTCACCTTTGTCTCAACTGAATCCCCTTCAAAATTTGTAGTCAGTCTGAGCATAGAGATCCCAGACCACTCTCTATTCACGGTACTACATGGCACATTTGCCAACTAGGTAAAAACCTGACCTGACCATTCCGGCTCAGCTACCACCAATGTTGCCAATAATAACAACAGTTACCATCACACAGGAATGGCAGGAAAGAATGCAGTGTGCTGAGAGCAAGCTGGTAAATATTATTGGATGGGATAGCATGGCGACAAAATTTTGGTGACCTCGGTTCACACTTAGCCTTTAGCTGTCTCGGTGTGTGTCATATGACTCCACCTGATCCTTAATCACCTCACAACACCACAGGGTAAGTAAGGCTGAGCACACAATGAGCTGGAAAGAATGGAACTTACCTTCTAAATGAGACCTACAAATCATACACAGTTTCCTTCCCTCTCCAGATTAAAATATTGTCCTTTGTAGTATGAAGTTTTGCTTATGCCTTATCTCATAGATGAAAAGAAATGTGAGTGTATACTTTCATTTCATGGGATGTAGTCCAGGATGAAAAGGAACCCTTTACCCTACGTTCACTTGCTTCATCAAAGAATCTTGTTTCATTTTTGACCTGCTAGACACATCTTTAATTGCCAGAGCTCTAGATTAAATAGGATTCTGATGAGTTCTGGTGGTGTCTATATGCAAGCTCAGTGTTGCCTAGAATCCTTCAGCATAAGTGCTGATGCTGAAGTGCTTTAAGTTACATTTAGTTTGGCCATTTTTTACTTTTTTTCCCCACCAAAGTGCAGTTGCTGATGTCTTTTCATTCATCTCCAAATTATTTCTCAGTGTCTTTAAGAACCCATGCCATACCCTAATTACCAGAGAACTATGAATGTTGAATGTCTTCACAGGTTTTTTTCCATAGATCTGAGCAAAGGGCCTGGGTGAAAGGGCAATCATAAATGTTAGAATTTATAGGTGATAGATACACAGAAGTGAGAGATGGAAGGAAAGCCAGTGTGCTATCTCTAACCATGTCACACAAGTTAACACAGAGTTTGTCAGGACCAGATCAGATCCCCAGGAATGGTGATGGACTTGAGAAGATAAAAATTGATGCTAGACATGTGAATGGAGACGTCAGATAAGCAGTAGAATACTGGAGTCTGGCTCCAGGGGCTGAGTTTATACTAGAGGCAGAAATTGGAAATTAGTCCTGTGACTAGGTAAGATCTCATAGAGAAAAATTCAAGAGTGAGAACGCCCTAGGGTCATTCATGACTTCCAGAACACCCCATTCTGCTTAAATGCAAGGGTCAAAGGCTAACCCGGACCTTTGAAAACAAACGTCCCTTGCCTCCTCTTTAGTTCCCATTCCAGCTTTGTAACTAAGTCACTACCAGCTTCCCCAAATACTGGCTTCACTCTACTGTCCATTCAGAGCCGATGGAAGGGCGGAAGAGGTTAGGGCGAGACTTTTATGACAGGCTAATATGTTTCAACAGCAGCCGTTAGCTGAGCAAATATTGAGTAGTAAAGTGGGGTAGGATGCACTGAGCGTTAGACAGAGCCCTAATCTCTGTCAGGGAGAGATGCCAAAGAGCCCAAAAAACTACAATATGCTAC
>CABHPH010134741.1:51288-63126 GCA_902168325.1 Peromyscus nudipes | reverse complement strand
TGGGCGAGAATTCCTCGGAGGCTCCTGCAGAGCGCTGTCACCGTTCTGGTGCAGTCATTGAAGGCCTCACTGCCTGCTCCTGACCTTAGGACAAGACTCTCCTCAGGGAGGCTGTTTGTCCAGAATACTGCTGGGAAGGAGTGTGCCAAGGCAGAGGAGGGGAGTGAGAGGCAAAGTCTCCTTCCTGACTAGTCAGGAAATCATGCACCACAGCAAGCTTTTAAATACAATTTACATAGCATTTCCTCTGTAAGAATATGACCTTCTAGACCTTAAAAGTATCTAAACAATATTAAGTTTCTGTTTACCATTTATATGAATAAAAAACATAAGATTGTATGTGGCTTCCCACTGTGGACACTGGGCTATATGGTTATCAGTTTATTCAAAACTAAATGCCATGCTTTGCTATAATGCCAGTTGTTAGAATCCTTCAGGTCGTTACAGCCAGCTCACTTTGTTTGTTGATGGACTTACAAACCTGAGGCAAACTTCAATGATATGCAGTACTTATAAGACAAACCTCCCCTGTGTCTCTCCTACATCATGCCTGTGTCTCCCACACATACAGGACCACAGGGTCTCTGGGAAAGGTGTCTTTGCTGTCTACCTGATGCTTCATAGTCAAGAACCAATAACTGTAACCGGGATCCTTGAGCCAGTAGATGAGATCACAGGGCAATGTGTTTCCTCTTACCACCCACCTCTCTCTCCACCAATCAGAGCCTTCCCTGCTAGAGCAGCTCATGAGATAGTGTGTGCCCACCATCTCAGGATGGTGGCCATGCAGAGACATGATGTGTATGTCAGAGAAGGCAGCTTTGTCTAGGAATCTCCACTCTCCTGTGAGCCAAAATTCTTATTCCTTAAGCTCATATTCCAAGGTATCTGCTCCAATCACTGCTGGAATTGAGGGAAAACTTGCCCTGGCTGGTGTGTGTGTGTGTGTGTAAATCTCAACACATAAGTAAAAAAAAAGTCTAAGAAATGAAAATCACAGGAGAGAGAACACTGGGCAGGTCCCAGACCTTCATCTGGCTTGCAGGATTCTGAGGTCTGTGAGCTGCATCCCACCAGGACTCATCTGGACATGCTCCCATAGCTGTGGCCACCATCACAGCCATGCACAAGAGTAGCAGAGCAGCTACCATTGTCTTGATGTAAGACACACAAAGTGTTCTGTGCTCAGAAATATTAGGTGCATGGTCTCAAAAGACCAAACGAAGCCGAGCAGTGGCTCCACTATTGCCCTTGCACAGTCCACAGGTGGCCTTGGAGAGGAGAGCCGAGGCATTTGGCATTCCTAGTCCTTAAGTTAGCAAGCCCATGTGAGCTAACAGGACTTATTCACTGGTCAAGGTGTTTAAAGTTTACACTCAGTCACATACTCTAGCCCCCAGGGTTTTACACTATGTGCACTGTGATGCTAGGGTCAGGCCACACTGCATAATAGAGAGGAGGCAGGATTCCTTCCCCTGGGATCCCTGACCATCACCAGATGAGAGCTATTTGGGGGGATCTGAAGTATCATGTAGAGAGATTAAATTTTCGCTAATCCAGTTGGACACCAGGTCATGAAATCACAGATGTTAACAACCTGTTTCCTCCACCCAATTGTGGATGTTTTTATATCCAACTATTCTGAAACACACACAGGGCTTAGCTTCACATCATACAGGATGCATCTTTACTTTGATGTGATGAGATGCCTAGAGTACCACACTTGAAAGTGGATGGGGATAAAGCCCCGCCCAAGGATGGGAGCATTCGACCCAGGTGTATGGAGCAACCCCATCCACCCCATCTCTAGTACAAGGCAGACAAACTCACTGGGATCAGACTTAGATGTATTGACAGAAAAGGGTTGAAATTAAATGTTTGTCCACTCAAAGCATCCAAGGGTCAGATGACTCAAGCTGTGCCCCTGACTTCTGTGAGGACATATGCCCAGACACAAATGGAATATTATGAAATCATAAGTGTCTGCCCCTCCTGGTGACTCAAGTGAAATTAGAGACTTGGAGACGTAGAAAGCATGAACACCCACAATCACCGAGACCTGGGAAAAAGGTATACAAACTGTAAGTCTATCTTACGTTTATAGCTATAACATCCAATTCCTAGCACTGCCTGAATCAGCCTGATTATGGAATCTTCTGTGAGTCCGAAGTCCAAATCGAACATTTCACCAGCGACAGACAGGTGCTAGTGTCAGAAACGGAAGACCCGCGAGACCGATGAATCTGCAGCTTTCTCAACCATCCACTTGGGTTCTGACTGATCCTCCAGAACTGGAAAATACTTTCAGGTAGTCATTAAGAGAGATACACGGAGCACCTACCATGTGCTGGGTACACAGGGCTGGGTACCTGGATGAGGCAAGACATCAGTTAATCCTCACCCTCTGGAGCTGTATCAGGAGACAAAGTAAGCTGGTACGTTTTCAAATGGAATCATACGCCAGCTAAGAGTGGACACAAGACCTAGTACTGTGGTGATAATGTGTTCCCCAAAATATTGTGCACCCAAATAAACTTATCTGGGGTCAGAGAACAGAACAGCCACTAGATACAGAGGTCAGAAAATAGTGGCACACATGCCTTTAATCCTAGCATTCCAGAGGCAGAGATCTGCCTGGATCTCTGTGAGTTCAAAGCCACACTGGAAACAGCCAGGCATGGCAACACGAGCCTTTAATCCCAGGAAGTGATGGCAGGAAGCAGAAAGGTATATAAGGCGTGAGGACCAGGAACTAGAGCTGGTTAAGCTTTCAGGCTTTCGAGAAGCAGTTCAGCTGAGATCCATTTGGATGAGGACACAGATGCTTCCAGTCTGAGGAAACGGGATCAGCTGGGGAATTGGTGAGGCAAGGAAGCTGTGGCTTGTTCTGCTTCTCTGATCTTCCAGCATTCACCCCAATACCTGGCTCTGGTTTTGATTTTATTAATAAGACCTTCTAACAATTCGTGCTACATAGTATGTCATAATAGGATCTAACTTCCAGGGCAGGTGATGCTCCCTGAGAATATGAAATATCTGCTGAATCCAGCGGGAGACTCGAGGGGTAAGGCCTGCGGGAGTGAGTCTGTGGAACTTCCACAGGAGAGTGGCCAATGGACTGTAAGGAACCTCAGGAGCCAGTGGGGCAGCAAGATCTTGGGTGGTCACAGAGTTCTGTCACCTTGGTCACAAAGGGGACTATGAGTGGCTTTTAAAGATTTAAACCAAGCAGTGATGTGCAGGGGGAACCTGACTAGTCTGTCCTTTCAGATAGGAACAAAAGATAAAAGATTTTGACTCTTAATTCACAGCACCGCTAATTTCACCTTAAAATCAAAGAGCTAAATTCTGCACGGGCCAATCCAAGTGAATTCCACAAACACGATTCTGACTTTATGAAGATTTAGCAGATGTTTCCCTATGATGCCATTGATGGGCTTTTTAAAATACACACATGCTGCCTGCCTTTTATAAAGTGGAAAACACAGGAAGGGAGGTGAGTCGGGTCTTTGTGCAGCATGTACTTGTGAAGTACGGGGGCATTTCCTCCTGCTCTCTGCTGCTGGGCTTCTCAGGACGGGTGAACATCAAAGGCCCAACAACAACACGTTCGATCTCAGGAACAAACGGGAGGGGCCTCCTTTCTGTTTCTTTGATATTTTGCATTTGTTCAAAGTCTTTTCGTTCATAATTTGTTATTCTGAATGCTCCAGTGGCAGGCTTTTCAGTGAAGGGAGCCAGCCTACACTAAACACAGGGTGCAAAATCCCAGACAAAATAAGATTGTCACCACCAAGCAGCGGGGCATGACGGGTATAAGTGACTGGGGCGGTTACTCATGTTCTAGGCAAATGAAATAGAGGAAATCAAAATGAACACTCACATGGGGGTAAGTTCTAAAGTTCTAGGCTCTTGGGTTTATTAAACTAAAGCTTGGACAAGATCACAAAGTGGCAGCAGGGTCGGGGCTGTCCACGCACCGGCAGGTCCCATCTGCATCTTGTAGTCAGCACAGAACATGACAGGGCCTGGACAAACTTAAACCCGGCAGGAGCCCCCAGCCAGACTCCAGCTTCCGAGCTCTCCTCACCCACTGTGCCTGCATCATGAAAAACTGTCTGCTCCGTTCTCAAACATAGGATATTATTGAACTGGAACTTCCTGCTCAGCCTCAACAGCAAGTGTTAACTGCTTCGGATCCAGAGAGAAAACAGGATTCTTTTCATCACAATGGTAGTGTCCAAACTTCCTGTTTGGATGTCAGGAAGAGGAGGCTGGGAACCAATGATGCTGAGAACAGGAAGACTGGGGTGGGGCCCCCTAGGTTGGTCATGTGACGGTCTCCACTAACTAGGTTAACTGGACGTGCAGCAGGGCAGAGATGAGAGAAGGTTCTTTTCATTGATAGTTTAACCACTGCTGTGGAAGTGGGCATCAGAATGGGTAAGGCCCACCCTGAATGGGTAAGAGCAAGAAGACCACTTCCTGTCCCAAGGTTCCGAGAGGTGGAGACACCTGTGGATGCAAAATCTGCCTACATTTAGGCCCTGAGATGAGCTTGGAACCGTGAATTCCAGCAGCGTTCACCACCATCACCGACTTCTCAATGGTTGCCAACACACTCATCTTTATCTCATTTTTCCCAACACGCAGGTTTGAAGGAGCCTCTGTAGGACATTCAGGATGAAAGGAAGGACCTCAAAGTCGGCACAAGACACCCCAAGACCAAGCTCTCAGCACAAAGGAGATTTATTTGCCCCCGAGGGACAGAGGGCAGGGATAAGAGACAGAGACAGGAGACGAAGGAAAAGGAAAAAAGGAACAAGGGGGTGGGGGGGAAGAGACATCTGCCCTGGAGAGACAAGGACCGCTACTATAGAGACACATGTGGCCCACAGGAAAATGGCGGTTTCTGAAGGAAAAGGGGGAAACCCCATGTTAGGATGAATTGGTTAATTTTGATTGGGCATGTTAATGAGGGTGGTCAAAGGGAGGCTTTTGACTGCTGGATTCAATACTTTAATAGCTGGACCTTGGTAGTCAGCCTCAGGAGGAGGAAGTGGACAAATAAGGGAACAGACCGTGGGGGCCAGCTTTAGGAACGGGATCTAAAGGCTTATGAAGGTAGAGGGAATGGCGGAGGAGGGGAAGGCAAAAACTGTCCGCGCCATGTGCTGCCGTGCTCGGGCCTGCTGGAGTCTTTCTCAGGGACTACCGCTTGGGCCAGTACTTGGCAAGACATCCTGGCCACCCCGAACAGGCTGCAGCATCTTGTGTGACTGGCGTGGCCTCTCCCTACACTCTAGTGCTGAAATTCTCTGGGAGCAGGAAACGTTCCAAGTGTCCTGACGAGGGTAAAGTGCAAGGGAAGAAGTGGCTGTAATCCAACCTCAGCACGGGTCCCAAGGGGACTCTGAAATTGGGATTAACTCCCTTTGGGGCCAAAGGGTGGTCCAATACCCTTCCATCTTCTGTGGGTAGCAGATTCCTATAGACATCAGCACCTTCTTTCTAAGGGGGTCTCGGGAGAGTGGACCAGCCACTTGGACTGGCCTTTGCAACAGGAGTCTTTCAAAGGCACTTTTCATTTTATACAGGAGCTTTCCTCAGTCCTGAGCGCATATTCTAGACACTCCTAAGAATTCTTTATCATTCTTTATCAGTTATTCATTCTTTATCAGTTTGCAGCAGAGAAGGCAGGAAGACAGACACTGTGTTGAAAGGAGCAGGCTAAGTCTTAAGAGGCCAGAGTTCCAGGTGTCCCTCTCCTTTGAGAGGGGAGGACACAGAGATTAACCAAGGCAAGCAGTGGTCTCAGGCAGGTTCCTGCTAGCTCTGGGCACCCACAGCCTCCAAGCCAAACAGACCCCGCCATGCTGGCTACATGCTCCGTCAGCCTTCCAAACAAACGACACCTGGCTCCAAGAACAAGTGAGTTTGGCAACTTAACACTGCCTGTCTGATAAACTGATCTCTGCTTTATTATTGTTGTTGCTCTTTGCGCTGGCTAGTTGTATGTCAGCTTGACACCTGCTACAGAGATCTGAGAGGAGGGAGTCTCAACTGAGACGATGCCTCCACAGATGAGAATGTACAGCAAGCCTCTACAGCATTTCTTAATTAATAATTAAGAAATTATTTATTCTTAATTATTAAGAATTAAGAATTATTAAGAGGGGGCCCAGCCCTGGGCTGGTGGTCTAGAATCTATAAGAAAGCAGACTGAGCAAGCCACGGGAAGTAAGTCAGTAAACAGCACCCCTTTCATGGCCTCTGCCTCAGCTCCTGCCTCCAGGTTCCTGCCCTGCTTGAGTTCCTGTCCTGACTTCCTTCAGTAATGAAGAGCGATATGGAAGTGTGAGCCAAATAAACCCTTTCCTCCCCAAGTTGCTTTGGGTCATGGTGTTTCGTCACAGCAACAGTGACTCCAATTAAGACTTGAACATTCTAGTTACTGTCGTTACATGTGCTCCGGCAGCACAGAGCGCCTTTGTCTGGCCATCAAGGTTCTGATTTAGTTTGTTTCATTGGACACAAGCACAACCACCCTCAATCCCTCAGGCTCCTTTCACACAGTAGATCTGCCACCTCACTTCGTGCAGTTTAACCTTAGAAGTGAAGCCTGCCTCTCACAGACAGCATTAGCTGACCCTTCTCTGGGAAATAGCTGCAATGTGCTTTTTGGGGAATTGAACCCATGTTACCCCTGAGGTAAGTACTGGCAGGTAAGGCTCACTCCTGCCTTTCCTTCAGTCTTTTGTTTGTTTTGTGGACCTAGTTGCTTTATCCTTCTCTGTTAGACTCCCATATTAGCAAGTCTACTGCAGGTGTCTGCTCTGTGTTACCTGTGATGATACCTCACTGAGCGCCCGCCCCCCCCCCAAAAAAAAACAGTCAAGGAAGAAAACCATGGGGCTCTGTGGTTCCTTTTCGGCAGAACGCAGCTCCTTTGGGAACTGTCAGCATTTTATCCACAGCAGCCTTGCGGAAGTCCGAGTAAAGGAAACACTTTGTACGGATGGGGTGTGCAGATGCAGCCTC
The DNA here is from genome assembly GCA_902168325.1 of Peromyscus nudipes. Lineage (NCBI taxonomy): Eukaryota > Metazoa > Chordata > Mammalia > Rodentia > Cricetidae > Peromyscus > Peromyscus nudipes. Next base: position 56,085 of record CABHPH010134741.1, on the reverse strand, counting down.
TGTCCAGCAGCGTGGGTCCCCAGAGAGCCCTGGAAACTAGGGACGTTTCAAGACAACTGGAAATTGGATAGGGTGAGATGTGGCCAGCTCCAGCTAAAGGGAACAGATGCAGTACAGGATGAAACAGCATCCTAGGCTCTGGAGGCACTGCGGGGCAGGACACAGGCAGAGAAAGTCACTTAGTTGCAAAGAGCAGACATTGCCAAGGAGAAGGGAGAGATTTGGAGAGCCAGAACCAAGCTACTGCTAGCTTGTACCTGGCTGTCTTGGGATAGCTGTGGGCCATGGGCCTATCAGCCTCTCAGATCGCCCTTCTCACCAAGAGACGAGAAAATGGTTAGTTTTATCATCCATGTAGGTGTTCCACACTATCCAGATGTTTGGTCAAACACCAGTCTATATGTCACCTGGAACACCTTTTAGACAAGGCTAATACAAAGTCAGCAGACTGAGTAAAGCCAGATGTCCTCCATTCTCTGGGTAGGCCTTACCTGGTCAGTCCAGAGCTTAGAGAAAGAGATGGAGGTGCCTGAGGAAAAGGGAATTCACCCCCCAGGCTCACGCTGCACCATCAGCTCTTCCTGCTGTACTAACCCATTTTCTGTGATTGTAACTGAACACCTGAGACTGGGAAATTTCTAAAACATAGAAAGTTATGTATCTCTGAGGATCGGGAAGTCCACGGACACAGCTCTGGCCGTCTACATGGCTTCTGGCACAGGCCTGGCCAAAAGCAGAGGGTAAGTGATGCTTCCAGAAAAGGCAATATGTGAGGGCCGGACTCACGATGAACCAAGCGCTACAAGAGCTTGCAAATGGCACCAAGCCTCCAACACAAGCCTTTCAGGGGACACTTCATACCCAAACCATAACTGGGACCAAGCTTCACTGTGAGCTGTGTGAGAAGAAACCACATTGAGAGCTCAAGACCTGGGCCTCTGCCTGCTGGGCTGTCCCACCAGTGGGGGTTGGGTTGTGGTTAATTTTCATTGTCAATTTGACTGGATTTGGAATCATCCTGAAGACACCTCTAAAGAGAAGACTCACCCTGAAAGTGGGCTGAATAAAGAGGAAAAATGAAGCACATCCATCCTCTCTGCTCTCTGACTGCCCCTTCATGTTCTCGCTACTGGGCCTTCCCTGCCATGTGGCCCCATGTGTCAGATCATGAGCCAGAACAAGTTCCTTTCCCTTTAATTCCTTATTTTGTCACAGCACCCGTCTCCCACACATACACGCCTGCACACTCACGTCCCACGGCTGTTTGCGGAACCCTAACAAGATCGACAGTGACCCTGTGCTGCCCACTGTGGTACCTATGCGTGTAGGGCGAGCATCTTCCCTCTTTGGTACATAGGCCTTCCAATGGATAGGAAGGGCTCAGGCAGCTCCTTCACCCAGTAACATGACTTAAAAACCCTGATCCCACAAGAATGTAAGGTATTGAGACTTTTGACCCTCATCTCATGGAGGGGGGGGGCAGTGTTAAATGCAGCAGTTGGAGGTCTGACTGTGACAAGTGATGCTTTCCAAGGACACCTCTTAGATGTGACTTCTTCAGTGCTCTCCCTGGGGTATGAGATGACACAGTTCCCTGAGTGGTGGAGTTCCATCTCTTCCTTCAATCAGCAGGTTGTGACTGATGAAAATAACACTATGTGACTCAAGGCTCCTCCGGAAAAGTGGTCCAGCTTCTATGGAACTCTTTCTTAGGACATGCTCCTTACAGCCCATGGTCCACCAGGGAGCAAGTTGACACACAGATAACTAAGAGCTCCAGCTGCCTCTACCCAGCCTGCCAGAAGAGAACAGCAGCTTTCCGTGACTCAAGCCCTGCCTGCAGGCTGCCACATCTGGCACTGATTGGCAAACACACCACCTCGGAGACTGCAGGATGGCAAGCAAAATGAATGGATGCTATTGTCTAAGCCATCGAGTTTTCTCAGAGCACCTGAACAGGAGTCTTGAGGCTTGAACTGAGGACTACGTTCTATGGTGGTGGGAAGCAAGTGAAGGACCAGTCTCAGAAGATGGGTGTTCCAAATGGTAGTGCTGACCGTTGCATCCAAAAGCAGATGTCCACATCCTGCGTAGACAGACCACCACACCGGCAAAAGCAGAAGATGGGTGTGGCTCAGAGATCCCAGACGCAGTGAAGGCAGACACCAAAGCTGTATGGCTCTAAGAGTTCTTAACCAAAACTATGACCCCAAACATCCCTACAAGGCCTTTTATTTATGCAACATCTTACCCACACCCGCCAACTTCAGGATTTCCCTTTGACTCAGGATCTCCATTCTGTAAATCTGAGCCACATGCGACGCCATCGGGGACCGCCAGGGTCTAGCTTCATCGATGTATGTGAACTGAAGTTACAGACAGACCCTTGACAGGCTCTCCAAGGGCTCCTCTCTGGCCTTCCCTAGCGATCTGTCTCACACTGCAGGGCCTTTGCACATGAAGTCCCTGCTGAGGCACCACACCAATCCCCTGGCCACACCAGGAGCCTTCATTATGTATGTTTACGGGATGTGTTCACTCCCTTCAGAGCTTTTACACAAGTATTGACAGGGCATGCTTCATACCTTTCACTGTTTCGAGTCTAAGATGCACAGGCAGGGAGATGAGGTCATGTTACCCAGAATGATGTACCTAGCACCTAGGATTATACCATACATCAATGAACAGTACTGAAAGAAAAGAGTGTTCAGCCATTTGAACAGTACTCGCAGGACTTGAAGCAGCTTCGGTTTCCAAGGCAATATTTAATTATGATACGACATCTAGCGGGAGCCAGAATGTTCCCCAAACACAAACTCCTAGAAGTTTGCATTTTATTCTAAAAGTTGTTGGCTGTAAATACTCTACAAACATTGCTGGTACTGACACTCTCAGTGTATAACCGGAATAATCTCAAGAGAAAAGCTAAAACTCAAGGCCATCAGTGAGCTAATAACCCATGGCTTCCAGAACAGGGCAGACATCCCTGGATTAAGGGGACTCACAGGAGGCTGGGCTGGTTTCCACCGGAGGCAGCCAGCCCTGCTCCATGCAGTCCCCATACCCAGTTGACACAGTCTGTTCTGACCACAGCCGAGATGCAGGGCGGTCCAGAGAATCATTGTCACGGCCTAAGTGGATCCAGATCTGCACCAAGCTGTTATTACACAGTAATCTATGCCATTGGTGTTTAGGAAACATCTGAAATATGAGCTCCGATGGAGCGCTTGCAGGAGGAGAGCTGCTTGGCTCAGAAAGCATACTGCAAGGAGAGAGAGAGAGACTCTGTCCTGTCTCTTTGTTCATGCTGTGACCCGTACTGGAACATACCCCATCAGAGACCACCGACAGCGGGGAACAAAGTGGTGATGTGATCTCAAACCACAGATCTTAGACCCTTCCATCCTCTCGGGGCGTAGTGGCCCCCAAGATGGCGTTGCGGGGAAGGGCTTGTAAAGAAAGAGACACATTAAATGCTTTCTCCCTCCTCCTAAACCAGAGATGACCGTCCGTACTGTAAGCAAAATATTTTCAGCATTTCCCCTCTGTATTTTTCTAATGACAGGATGAGCCATTTCTCGCAGCTGACATTGAAAAGCTGTCATCGAACCTTAGCTGAGTTACACCAGAAGGGAGCGTTGGAGCACCTAGTGAATCAGCGCGGGGTGGGGACACTGGTTTCTCCCAGCAACTCTGGTACCCGGGAAAGCTCCTTTCTGCCTGGCAAGACTTGAGGGGGGAGGGTTCTAATAATAGGAACCGCTCAGGATGAAAGGCTTAAGAGCGCCATTGACAGCCACGGGGTTACTAATTAGAGACTGAGTAACTGCGATTCAGTGGGAAGTGGTGGGGTGCTGGGAACCCACGGGGAACCAAGGAACTTCAAGATAAGCTCCCGAGTGGGCTGAGTGGAAGTAAAAGTGCTCACCACGAAGACGTGCTTTTCCTGTCTCCGGAATAGACACTAGCGGCGGCGGGGAGCGGCGGGGGCGCGGGGGGGGGGGGCAGTAGTTCTTTAGGAAAGTGAAATAGTGTTGGAGAGAAAACCTTCCTGTCTAACGCTACAGGTGCAGCGGGCCAGCAGAGAGGAACTCTGCAGGATCTGCCCCACCGCCCCGAGGAGCTGTCCCAGCGGCGCAGCGGGGCTGGCAGGGTTCCGGGAAGGCTCGCTGGCTCCATTGCCAGCCTCTTCGCCTGGATGAAGGCGAGCGGCCCGCACAGTTCTAATTTAAATGCAGCGCGCTTTCTTCCTTCCATCCCCTCCCCACCGAGCTGTCAGGCACGTACCCGCGCAGGCCACCGGGCATCCCGGACCCGCCGTCTGGCTCCACGAGCCGAGGCTCACCGGAACGAAAAGTATGGTTGTGCCGTGGCCCACACACACCCCCGCAGACTAAGCGTGGCGAATGGGGACAGGCAGCATAAGGCCCCCCGGTCCAGGCGCACCAAACCATGTCCACATTTTGAGCTAGTGCCGCGTCCCTGGGCCCCCCCAGGAAAGAACCCGGCGCCGCAGGCGGCAGAAAGGAGCGGCCAGACCCAGGCCTAGGAAGGGACCCGCGCGGGCGACTCACTATCGCCTGCCGCCCTCCCACGCCCCGCCCGGTGCTTACCTTGGAGGAACCCGGCCCCCCGCCAGTCCCCACCTCCCGCCAAGAGCAGCGCCCCTGCCATCCATCCCGGGGTCCCTCCATCCTCCCAGCATCCCGCAGGCCGCGCCCGGTCCCCTACCTCAACGCTGGCGGCTCGCCGCTCTCCCTCCACCCCTGCGCCCACCCGAGCCCAGGACACGCAGCC
>CABHPH010134741.1:25289-46288 GCA_902168325.1 Peromyscus nudipes | reverse complement strand
CTTGGCTGTTGGACCTCCAGCACCACATCCTGGCCCCGCTGAGCATCTGTAAGAGAGGATGCCACGCGTAGTAATTAAAAACCCATTGCCTACATCCTGATGGTGTTTGAAATCTTTAAAAAGTCCGGGATAGTGAAGCGTGCCAACCAGTGGACGTTCCTGGTGTCTAGACAAGGCCTTCCCCTCCTTACGTGGACAGCCTGGGGTGACACCAGGGTTGTGTGAGCAAGACAAGTAGTCAAATCAGGGTTGGACCCCGGGAAAATGTTACTTTTAAAAGCTTTATGCAAATTACATGGCTAGATTTCAGAGCACAGAGGACTTGGACATTTGCTTCTTTCTTCTCAGCTTTGATATGCTTGGCCAATTTACACCATCAGCCCTTCTGAGTTCAACACCAAAGCTGTAACCTTCTTGTTCTGTAGCCAGACATCAATCCGGGCGGAAAGCTGCAAACTGCTGGAATTAAACCTTCCATTTTCTGTTGGTCGTAATATAAATAGGCAATCTTGAGGCTGAGACCATTTTCATTATTAATTTCAGTTTTTCCTTAAACATGTGAGAGACTCTTGAGGTCTCTTTAGCACGTTTCTATTTACACGTGGGTGGAGAAAAGGCAGAAGGCTGACCAGGAAACAGCCTCTTGGCTTCCTCTACACCACCAGCCCCCAGCATCCCTGCTCTGGATGCTGAGAGGATTGCTATTGTCTTTCTCCATCTTTTCACGTTCCCACATAGGCTCATATGGGACTTGCATCCCTCCTCTCCCACTCCCCTCCCCCCTCCCCGAGATTTTTACAAAGAACTTCCAACTAATTACCACACCTCTGCAAATTTCACTGAGTTCACTGAAACTAGAGTCTATAAACATCTAAGTGGGGAAACACATGGGGGTAAGCCCGATGACTCTTCTGCGTAGACCCTGGGAAGGTAGTTTGAGTTACTTCATCCAATTCTTCGACTCTTTCAGAAAGTGTTCATGGATGTTACCCCTATGCTGGAAGTTCTTTGTGCCTCTGAGGTCCTGAAACTGACCTGGATTGTGGTCCTGCTGGGAGTAATAGTAATAGCGTATGCCATTAAATCCTCCTGCCTCAGAAAGAGCCTAACAGCAGTGTGGACTTGAGAAGCATGAAGACACACCATCATGGGTGTGGCGGTTTGAAAGAAAACTCCCCCCAAACGGAGTGGCCTTGTTGGAGTGGGTGTGGCCTTGCTGCAGGAAGTGTGTCACTGTGCGGGCGGGCTTTGAGGTCTCTTTTGCTCAAGCTTTGCTCAGTGTGACCCTCAGACCACTTCCTGTTGCCTGCAAAATGTAGGACTCTCAGCTACTTCTCCAGCACCATGTCTGCCTGCACAGCACCATATCCCTCCACGATGACAATGGACTGAACCTCTGAACTATAAGCCAACTCCAATGAAATGTTTTCCTTTATAAGAGTTGCCGTGGTCATGGCGTCTCTTCACAGCAATAGAAACCCTAACTTAGACAGTGGGTATCTGCCAAAGTCAGGTGTGATGCTGACTGAACCTTTTACACCTTGGGTGCCCGGTACAACTGGGTTGGTCCAGGCCACCAGCAGCATTAAATCTCCACAGACAAAACCTCTAATACAGTCACCCTTCCCAAACCTGACAGGGATGAGATTCTCTCCTTCCCTTACAGTACCCATCTCAGATTGAAGGAGATGGTACCTGCTATGTACTGGGTAGTGGAGCCGTCTTTCTCCAAGGAGGGTGTTCACCTGATTCTACCATTGCCCTGCCAACTCTTGGCTCTACCTGTGCCCTTGTGGTCTACCTTTCCTGCACACAGCCTTGGGGGAAGCAGAAGAGGCAGGTGGCCTGTAGGTTGTAGCCACAGAGTTCTTTCCTAATCCCAGGTGCTTTGGTTGGCTCCTGTTGAAGACTGGGTGTTGTTTTCTCACACAGGCCACACCAGACAGTCCCCAGACTTTTTTTTTTTAAGCCTGTAACACTGCATGCACTGCACTGCTCCCTGCTCCCCCAATCAATTAAACTCCAATGACTGTCAGGAAAGGCGCCAGTTGCTCTAAGTACTTCCAGCTTCTTGGCATGAAAATAAATAATTAGATGTTTGTTGGTTCATTTAAAATCCAACGCATGCTGTGTAAGAGAGAAGTGGTCCCTGCATGCTGTGTAAGAGGGAAGTTGTCCCTCGGGACTCCCTTAAGGCAGCCTTGTCTAGCCAAGCCACGCCCTGCAGGGATGAATCTGCATATGGACTCTTCCAGAGGCTTCTTAAATACTGTGGCTGTGTTGCATGAGCCTTCCTTTCTCTTCATACACTGCAGACCAGTCTAAGACCCTAGTACTCAGAGGTCACGTGATGTGTGTTATCCGTGAAGTGCCCAAGGCAATGGTGACTATGGAAATTGATGCCACCTGTGAGACGACCCTGCGCCAGTCTTGTCCTTGAAGGCATTTTAAAAGTACAGATGACCCCCAGCCTGAGTTGATACCTCATGCCTCAGAGCTGAATACGACAAGAATGTCTTCCTTTGCTCTATGTCCTCCTGGGTGGAAAGCCCTGAGTAACGAGGGATGCCGGTTTAGACTGTACGTACATCTGCTGCTCCTGTCTTTTGCTCTCTGTGGGCTAGAGGTTTGGGTAGATTGCTTCAGCAGACCTCAGTTCCTGAGAGGAGAGAAATCCTTATCAAGTGAGCATTACAATCATCCCCTTAATAAGCCAGTAGGTTCACAAGTGTGAATCCTAATAGATACTTTTTTTGAGAATAGCTTTAAAAGGAAGTAAAATTTTAATAGTTGAGATGGTCTGAAAAATATGTTAATACACTGAAAGCAGGCTGTCTGCAGTTGAATGAGATTTCACTTTTGTAAGTATATAAATCAAACTTGTATTGATGATGAATCATAAAGAATTTTATTTTAAATCAATCATTTGGTATACACAGTTTTACCGTTTATTAAAGTGGAAATTTACATACTAATGAGATGGATGTGCTTGTTCATTTTTGAGGAAAAAATTAAACCTCTGCTGATTATTTGATCTTGTAGGACACAGAGCATCTTTGTTGTTGTTTTTTTCAGAGTTGGTCAATATTTTTTTAAAGATTTTTATTGGTTTAAATATTAAGGCCACTCCACGCAGTTAAAAGGGAGGTTTATTTTGTGGGGTAACTTACAAGTGAAGGGATAGGTTACAGGGTCTGGGAAAGGTGTGGTGCAGTCCGGTGGTGTTCTCTGGAGAACTCTGCTCGGTCTAGCTCCAGCGTCCAGGCTCCAGGAACCAAGAGAGCTGGCCCATCCAGATCTCAGGGGTTCTGTCTTGGCCCCGCCTTGTAGGCGTGACAGTTACCGAAGCCTCAATGGGGGTGGCACTTCCAGGTCAAAGCTGGAACGGCTACCCACTACAGATTTTTTCTTTTTAATACATGTTTGTGTGTTGCATGTTGCCTGGCGTGTGTGCATGTGAGTTCAGGTGCCCATGGAGGCCTAAGGTGTCAGATCAGCTGGAGCTGGAGGTGGAGGTAGCCGTGAGCTAGAGAACCACCGCACCGCATGTATGTTAGGAGCTAAACTGAGATGGCCAGAGGTACAGTCTACACTCTTAACTGCTCGGCCGTCTTTTCTGCCCTGAGATTTTTTTTTTTTTTAACTGTGAATGCTGAGAGTGCTATTTCATGTAAATATGTAGTACGGAATGGCAGAAGTTATGTGTGGGGCCATTTCATAAGTTAGTGGAATTTTGTCCTAATCCTAAAACAAAATTAATTGAACAATGTTTTTTTCTTTTATAAAACTCAAGCAACTAATAACAGCAATTTTAAAAATGAAACATTTGAAATACACTAATTTTGATACATGCTGAGGAATGACAGAAAATATTGAAAGTCTTCATTTTCTGTAATTAAACACTTTCCATAAGAGCAGAAAACACTGCATTTCCTAACATTAGCATCAAATTTGAGCCAGGATGTTTTAGGCAGCATCCGTTGGCACCACTGGGCATGACAGCATGCACAGTGGAAAGTTGTATATGCCATGTGCTCAGAACCACAGTTGCAGTGAGGTGTCATGATACATGCGTGAGTGCCGCAAGAAACACCCCGAATGCGTTATATGTTTGGTTCCAGATACAATTTTGGCTTTTGCACATCCTTCTGTGGTCTAATTTTTTGTGACCTCACATTCAGTTCTGTGACCCTGTCTGGGGTTTAAGAAGCTGGGATTTGCAGTCCTACGGTCGACCAGGAGGTTGAAATGGTTCCTCATTACAGTGAAGGAATCCATTGTTCGTGAGATGGAACGGACTTGCCCCGGTCACACACTTTATACAAATACAGCAGTGCTCTCCTCCTATCCAGCCCAAAGTCTTGTTCCTTTGTGACGGAACGCCACCTTTCCAAATGAACAGAGGTCCTTGCTACAGAACACAAAGTGAAAGGCTGCTAGCACCAATGAGAACACACGGAAGTCCTCTCCATCTTGACCATATTTTGTTATAAGTTAAATATTTGTTAGTTTAGTGTAGTTGGCATTTTCTTTGGGCCTCCAACCAGCTCTCAAATACAGACAAAGAGACTTATTATTAGTTATGAATGCTCAGCCTTAGTTTAGGCTTGTCCCACTAGCTCTTTTAACTTAATTTAACCTGTTTCTATTCATCTACATTTTGTCTCGGGACTTTTACCTTTCTTTCCTTCTGTATGTCCTACTTTTCTGCTTCCTCTGTATCTGGTTGGCTGGCCTGGCTTCTCCCTGTCGTCTCCTTTTCTTTCTTCTCCGAGTCTAAATTCCTCCTCCTACTTACTCTCTCTGCCCAGAAGTTCCGCCTATACCTCTTGCCTTGATATTGGGTTCAGCTTTTTATTAGACTAATCAGGTGCCTTAGGCAGGCAAGGTAAAACAGCAACACATCTTTACATAATTAAACAAATGCAACACATCTTTACATAGCTAAACAAATATTCCAAAATGGTTTTGGTGTTTTGACAGGATCAAATGATATGCCCCAGACAGGCCTTGAACTCATGCTAATCCTCCTGCCTCAGACTCTCGAGTACTACAATTTCAGGCATGAACCACCATGCCCAGTAGAGGGTGAATGTGCCCATGAACTATACCTCTTATTAAAGTGGCTTGACTCACTTCAAATGGCAGGAACCTTGTGCATGTGGTCAGTGGTCAGGCAGTTCCAGATGGACACAATGAAAATGGGGAGAGCTTCGTGCTGCAGAAGGCACAGCCACAGGAGCCAGAATGCACAGGCCTTGGTCCTGTGCCAGCCCTGGCAGCCAATGCACATGTTGTCACACAAATCTGTTCTCTTTTGGTGAATGCAGTGCAGCCTGGAACATGAGCGATGGCTTTGGTGCCATATACAGTTTAGCATAACAAGAATCCAAATAAAAATAAGACATCCATCTCACTCTTGATCCTAAATCACTGCAAAAGTTAATTTTCTGGTCATCTTTAACTCATAGAGCCTGAAGTAGTAAATTGTCAAAGGTGTAAATTATATAATTCCCTTGGATAGTGCACCCTGGAAACCTCAAAGATTACTAAGGGTTGAATTGTGTACAATAATAAAAAATAATGGTGGCATCTCATCCCCATCCCCACCTCAAAATGTAACTATATCGAGAAACAGGGCCTTCACAGAGGTTACTCTCAGGATAGAGAGGTCACTGGGGCAGGTCCCAGGCCAGCATGACCAATGTCCCAAAGACAGAAGAGACAGATACCACAGAGCAAAGTCACGAAGACAGAAGAGAGGCTCAGAGACTGAGAAACTGGCTGTCCTGTGGTAGGTGTCCACACCACAGGACACTGAAAGGTGACAGGCACAGAAGGAACCCCTCTGAGTGCCCACAGAGAGGGCAGAGCCTGCTGAAACCTTGGCCACAGGCTTGTGCCCCAAGAGCTGTGGTTTATAGGTTCCCAGCTTTGGTATTTTGTGGCTACAACTCCATGGCACAGAGAGAAATTTTGCATCCTGGTTATATAAATAGAAGTGAGGTGTTTTTGTTTTTGTTTTTGTTTCTCAACCAGCCTGGACATGGACCAGATGACCTTGAGTGTCTTTACCTTTCCAATCCATTATGGACTCCTTTGCAGTTTACAGTAAATGTAACATTTAATGAAGGACGTCTGAGGGCTGGGGTGCAGCTCCATGGAAGAGGGTATGTCAAGCATGGGCAGGGCCCTGGGTTCCATTCACAACACTTCAAAGAAACAAATGAACAAAAGACAAAAGACAGACTCATTGCAAATGAAGAAATGAACGAACAAAAACAAAGGGCAAAAACAGAGACTAGCTGAACAGCAGTCACCATGGGACGGAGCGGGCAAGAGGCCCCAGCCAGCACGGTGCACGCCGCTTTCAACCCCTTAGTGCGGTGGGGTGACCTAAATCATGCTGTGTGTAGCCTTGCCAGGACGGGTCCTCTGCGATGACCCTGCCATGTTTCCCCATGCCTTCCAATAGACCTCAGCTTGTAGGAGTGGATGGAAACTGGGATCCCTCTTTCACTCTGCCTTACCCCCAAACTCACTTCATCAAAAGCAGGTGTAATACTTCTGAGAAGTTAGCCAGGGCGGGGTGGGCATGGGGGTCTGAAACCAGGACTAGACTATTTCCATAAACGTTGGTGGAAACCTGACCACTTGGCAAATATTTCCCGTGTGTTCGGAGCAGACAGGCTGGCCTCCTTCCCCGCTGCTGCTGTCTGGGATGAAAGGGTGATGGTTTGCAGGCTCAAAATGGCACTTTGAAAACACACAGCGTCCCCGAGGCTGGCCACTCTTGAACACTCGGATTTCTCAGGTGGCATAAGCCACTTCAAGTTATGCCAGTGTGCTTGTGCTGGTACCTCGCCAAAGCTTTTGCTTTTTTTTTTCCTGGCTCCCGCTGCTTCTGCTCCCAGCATCCTGGGAAGTGGGTCAGCCTGGGCAGGCCTGGCCAGCTGCCCTGCTGTGCCAGGGGAGCATGTCCTCCCCCCCCCCACTTCCTTCCCCACAGCCTCTCTCCCTGCACCCAGAAGCTGTTTGTTCTCCAGTGGGAGGAGCAGGAAATGAGAAAAGCCGCAGCCACTGGCTAGAAGGCCCTGACAGGCAGTCCCCCATGACGCCGACCCGTGGGGCCCTTTTCCTCCTGTCCCTGGGTGGGAGAGAGTCAGAGCACCTCTTCTAGCTCCTGCCTGAATGAGCCACCAGCCTGCACCTGCTGGTCCCTGGAGAATGCCCACGTCAGTACCCTTCCACCTGCCCCAGCCTGCACCACAACTCCCTGCTGGGCCCAGGGATGCAAGGAGGCTGTATGATGATGGTGGCCTCGGCCTCTGCCCGGCTGCGCTGGGTAGTCAATGAACCCTGCCTCATCCCCAGCCAGATGAACACTTCTCCCCCTCTTTTAGATTGCTCTGCCTCCCCTTCACCCTGCCTCCCCTGCCTTCCCCCATCAGGGCTCCCAAGTTGTGTTTCTGGAAAATTAAGTGAAAGAGTTCCAGAATGCAGATATGGTCTTTGTGCCTCATGGGGTAGATGTGGGCAAGCTCCCCTTCACCAACTCTGACAGCAGGATGAAGGCAGACACCTCCAGGGGAAATTGTCGTCACCTGCCGTGGGCCCACCTTCCAGCTGGGAGCACAGGGCCTGCAACACTAAAGAAAGCAGTTGTTTCTCCGAGCAATGCTGAGAACACGCTTTCCTCCTGCTTTCCTTCTTGAATGCACGCCAGATATCTGTACTCTCCTTGGCCTGTCACTGCTGAAAAGAGCTGGCTCTAAACGTCTCCAGGGTCCCCCTGTCCTCCCCTCCCTGGGCCTCCCCAGTGTTTCGCCTGTGTCTGAGAGGCTTGTTCAAGATGGCCAGGCTGGAGCCAAGCCAGCATGGACAGCTTCTTCACACACCTGGCATCTATAGGCATCACTCACTCGCATTCTGCTCTCCGTTTCTTGATGGATTATGGGATTCTAGGATCCTGTCCTTCTTGGGTTCTTACAGGCCATGGCAGGGCTCCACTGTGCAGGCTTGGATGCTCCATTTGAACCGGGGCCCCCAGAGTTGCCAGATTTTGCAGAGGGCAATCATGATTAAATGACAAGTTTCCAGGCAGCAGTCCACAATCTCGTGACCACGACCACAGGAGTTAAATGCACCTGGATGGTGAGGTGCTGCTGACTGTGTGGGTGGGCTTGCTGGGCTTTGTGCCCTGTCTACACACCAAAAGAGCAGCAGGAGCAGCATGCCTAGCTCAGTGCTGATCCTGTCTACTCTGTCCCATTGATGACCAGCTCAGGCTCCTAACAACCTTGTCAGACAGTAGCCACATGGCTGAGCCAGCCTGGGACCACCAGAGTGGGGGAGTACATTCCAAACTCCCTGAGCCATAGCTCTCCACCTGCAACAACTTACTTGTCTTTTACATGGTATTACATCAGAACCACAATGAGCCCTTCACGAGCATAGACATTCACAGGGAAGTAGAGTTCTATTGGCATCTAAGAAACACACACACACACACACACACACACACACACACACACACACACACCCATATTGACAGAAGCTCTCAGATGCCAAGGCTTTCCAACACTGCTTGCCAAGAAAGGGTTAATTCTTTCCCAGAGTCCTAGGGAGCACTGGCCCCAAGCCCAGGGTGACCAGCAGCTGCCTCTGTTATTTCCACTCCAATAGACATTGCCCAACCAGTCCCTCACGGAAAGCAGCAATTATTAGAGAAGAGTAAGTATGTGTGCATATATGGGTGCAAATGCAGACCTGTGTGCAGGTGTGTGTGTAAATATGTATTTACACAGGGATGGAGACCTGTGTGTGTAACTGTGTGTATGCACATAGGTACAGACTTGTGTGTGTAAATGTGTGCATATGCACCGTGTGTGTGTGTGTGTGTGTGTGTGTGTGTGTGTGTGTGTGTGGTAGAGAAGGGCTAGAGTAGGGAAGCAGTCTCGCAAGGAGGGAACTATCAGAGCCCTGGATCCGAGCTGATGTTCTTTAGTGGAACTTTCTCTAATCCCATGTGAATACTCTGTTTTGGGAAGCAGGGCCTGCAGCCCAGCAGGGCCAATGGCTGTAGAGGTGAAAAGCTCCAAGTTGAAGACGTGGAGGGCAGGCGCCATGTGGGCCTTCATCCTCAGTCCCTAGGGCATATACCCAAGCTGGGGCTGGCAAGCCTTAATCAGCTACGGAGGATGCATGGAGCTAGGTGGGGGCATGTCCGGGCTCTGGCAGATAGGGCCACTGTCAGGGCTCCTCCTGGTCTATGGCTCTAGCGGGCCACCTGCTTTGGGGAGCCAATAAACCCTGTTGGCACCGGCCCTGACCACTGTCTCCCACAAGGTTAGACATCATGGCTTGAGGCAATGCTGGGTGCAGAGCACTTTGAGTGACAGTCCTCGGCTGAAGGGTGGAAGTGAACCCACACCCGTTCTTCTGATGACAACAATGCATTCCAGGCCCCAGCAGCAATGGCTACACAGAAACTGGCTCATCTCCCTGAAACAATGGCAAGACACTCAACCCTGCCTAACGAGGCCACCGTTGGTGGCAGGATCTGTCAAGCTGGGCCTGAGGACTGTACACACCCCAGTGTCACCGCTCTGTGCTCAACACCACAGCTCAGGTCCTCTCTGTCCAGAAGCCAGCAAATAGGTCATTCTGTCCCCTGGTGGGTGGGGCTGCCAGGCTGGTGCCAGCACAGACTCAGGACAGCTTGCCCATGCTTCCAAGGAGCTGACTGCTGAGTGCATTTGCAGCACTCTGGGGGAGAAGATGCCTCTCTATGCCTCCAGGGGTTCCTTGTGCTGATCTGGGAACACAAAATCCTATTACCCCCAGCCCACTTCACCAGGGTCTTGCTGAGCACTGGCTGGTTATGGGGTCTGCCTGTGCACTGAGGTCCAGGTGATGATACGGTGGGCAACATCCTGACTACCTGGGCTTTGTTGTTGTTTTGAGACAGGGTTTGTGTAGCTCTGGCTGTCCTGACCAGGCTGGCCTCGAACTCAGAGATCCACCTGCCTGGCATGACTACCTTGTTCTTACATCACACCCTGACTCCTTGGTTCTGCTTCATGTTACTCTGACGAGCTATCCCTTTACCTCTCCCACACCTCAGATCCAGGAAGGACGGGCAATAGCAGCTAACACAGGGTGTAGGCAGTTGTTAGACTGCACTTGCATCTCCTGAAATTTTGTCAAAACCTTCCATTTTTATGAAACCTTTGTGTCTGGAGGGGTCCTGGGAGCTGGGACACAGGATGGGGATCTCATGATGGTGCTAGGGGCTTTTGTAAGAGGAAACATCGTGTTTCATATTTCTTCTCCTTCCCAGGAAGAGAGTGAGAAGCTGACTTTGAGGGTTGTGGTTGGATGTTGCTCTCTGAGGAGCTGACCCAACATAGCACCTGAAACACATCTCTCAAGACTGGGGGCTTAAACTGAGGCTGCAGGTCCTAGAGAAAGGTGCCCGCATGACGGGGTCCACATTTCATTCCCAGGCCTGGGAGAACTTAAGGTCACTCTGACATGTAACAGGCTTACGAGCTGGCTCCTCGCTGCTCATTAAGTGTGTTGGCCTTAGCATGTTGCTTTGTTCAGTGGCCACTGACAGACCTTTGTCTCTCAAATCCAGGACTCACCAGACACAGGCCACAGCAGGGCCTGCCATCCTTGGAGCTCCCACCTCTGCCCTGTTGGATGCTCACCACCCAGCCTGCTTCTCCCAGGTAATGAGCTGTGGCGAAGTTTGCTTTGGGCGCACGTCTTGTATTGGCAGTGTGGAAACGCTTGCAGCTCCTGCTTTCCAGGACCATGGACTTGCTCTGTGCATCTCTTCTGCTGGTCCTCTAGGAGTTCGCCCTAGCCTTGCAAAGTATCAGTAAGACAGGCAAGTTGTATGAACTCATGATGTCACACACCATCAGAACTGGCAAGTGCAGGGGTCCTTAGAGGGTCCCTGTGAGCTGTCACATACACAGAGTCCCTGCAGCTGGCTACTATAATGCCCAGAGAGAAGAGGACTGCTCCCTTCCCTCCTGAATGTAATCATCCTTTTGGATTTTATGGGGGTTGGAGAAGAAAGGAAACTTGTAATACTGTATTCTAAAATAAAAAGTCTTTTATTTATTTATTTTTTATCAAATAAGATAGCAGCTAACAGTTTAAGAAAGCTTGGGTATATGTGCAATGTAGGAAATATTTGGCTAAGTTAAAAGTTAGCGTTTTTAGTCATTTGTAAAGTGCTGAGAAGTGTGTTTCTGATGAACATCTGAATTAGGCTTTAAAAAAAATAGTTTTAGCCATTCAGTAAGTGAAACACTGGTGTACAAACACAGGTAGAGCAAACAGTCTCTAGGTTACTCGTGTCCCTTGACATGTGCTGCTGCCTCTCAAGTGCCCCATGTGACCCTGTCTGTATGTTCTGTGTGTGTGTGTGGGGGGGGGGACACTGGCATGGCAGGCCGTGGAGGCAGCGGCTGACTGATCAGCACCATGGGCGACTCAGCATGAGTGCCCAAATGTGGAGGCTCTCGGACAGCCAAGTGCACAGAAGACCCAAGACTCTTCCAGCACCATCCCTGCATGACTGGACCTGCACGTGTCCCGGGTAGATATTAATATCATTTAGCATGAGAAGGCAAGGGTGGTTTGGCATAGAAGCTGGAGTCCCAGTGTTGATAGGTATCGAACATTTTGGCTTAAAGCAAAGACTATGTGCCAAACACTACAGATAGTATATTGACTAAAACGTTAACGGTTAATTTTTAATAGAAAATGCAATATAAAAACACTATTTGCTAAAGGGTACAGTACACACATCAGTCTACTTTGGAAAGCCTCAGTCGCTCCCAAACAAAACAAGAGGACTGGACTGGAATATGTTACCTGGCTTTTTAAATTGTTACAATTTTTAATCTGAGATTTAAAAAATATATAGAATATAAATAACAGCGGTGAGTCTAAGTCAAGTAGAATGATTTTAAGAATGGTTAATGACCTCCTATGCTACTGGACGTTGCATTTCCCTGTCGTCTCTCTGAGATGTGACCAGAGCTGATGCCACTGGCACACGGTGCATCTCAGGGGATTGACGGGGTGGACTGCAGCACTATCCTGGAACTCTGCTCAGCGACTCAGAAGCCGGAACGCTCCTCTGCCTCCCTAGCACATCTGGACTCAGCTGTGCTGTGGGAGAAGGCGGGAGAGCTGTGTTTCCAGTTGGTCCCAGTGGTACGGATGCAGCCTTCGCCATTCGGCCTGCACCTGGCTGAGAGTTGTCCCTGATTGCCACCCTCATGCCAGGCAGCAGCCTCTGACCTACATGCTCAGCAATGGGATCTGCCACACCATCACTGAAGATACCGGGTCCTCCTGAGAAGGCTGCCTAGCCTTCCGATGCACTCGCCGGTGGCCTTGGCCCCCACACACCACCAGCGCTGAACTGGCTTTGGCTCTCCTAGAGCGCTGTGCCCTGCTCCTTGGGGAGGCGCTGGGGTCCTTTAGGAGGTCACACAGGCTGCTGTCCACAGATCTGTGCTCAAGGGAGCTGGAGCCATGGGAGAGGCTCAGAGACCCAGAGGACGAAGACAGGTCACTCTTCTGCCCTGTCAATCCTGAAGAGTCTCCCAACCAAACGGCTGTGTTGGCGTCCATCTGGCCCAGGCAAGAAGTGCCCTCCTCATTGCCGAGCAAATCCTTGGGGTCTTCATCCTGAGGCTCGGGGCCGGAGGGTGGGCTGTCTCTGGCTCTGTCCTTGTTTTTCTGAAATGCTGTGGCCATGACAATGAACTTAACAGGCCCATTATGTGCATGGTAGGAGACCATGCCTCGCCCTGAGAGGACAATCCAACAAAGGTCTTTAATAACACACGGACTACATAGGGTATCAGTGCAGGGTCTAACCCTGCACCCCAATCCAGGCAACAGCTTGGCAAATAGTACTAACACACAGGACAGTTAAAGCAGAAACACCCTAGGTCATATCCCTGTGGACTCTCAGTCATCCGCAGCCTTAAAATGGATGGTTCCTGGTAAGAAAGTTTAGTGCTCTTGCAGAGGACAGGGGTGCAGTTCCCAGGACCCACACTGGGCAGCTCACAACTGCCTGTAACTACAGGGAACTGATGCTTTTATCTGGACTCTTTGGGTACTGCACTCCCACAGCATACATAAACACACAAAGGAGCGCGCACGTGTGCACGCTTGCGCGCATGCATACACACACATACATACACACACACACACACACACACCCCTGAAGTAATATAATAGTAAGCTTTTAGCTATGGGGCATGAAATACTTCTTCACTCGCTCTATGCAAACGCACCTGAAGTGCTCCGTGTTAGGAACACAATGCCTATACTACCTGAAGTTCCTGGCAATTTCCACTGCAAAAAGTTCCTGGAGCTTGAGACAAACAATTCTGTAGTTGTTTACTAAAACCAGGGCTTTCCAGGTGGTGTGACTCATTCATCTTAGCTGTCAGGGATAACTCCTGACTGCCCACTGACAGGATGCTGCCTGCCGACGTCATTGATCTTAGCCATATATTTGGATGCTTCACAGGCACTCATGACAGATACCCAGATACTGGAGCACGGCAGGAAGTAGCACAAACAGAGGAGAAAATAAAGACACCAGGAAGACAGACACTAGGAGACTAGTGTAGACAGCACAAAATGAGGAAAATAATGTGAGGTACAACTCTGATGAATGAAACAGAGGGTAAGGTGTGGAGGTGGAAGAGGTGAATTTAGAAGGGTGACTGGCTGGGGACTCGGACCTATAAACCATGTCCCAGTTCCTCTACTAGGCAGCCACCATGCTATCCCATTAGCATATAAACAGAAAATACTTGGTAATCACAACCTGAGGTATGTGCTTGTATATCGCTCCTAACAAAAACAGAAATTTAAAAATGAGTGAATGGAGCTGGGGTAATAGCTGGGTGTAAGTGTGAATGAATGCCTATCATGTGTGAGGCCCTGGATTGACTCCTTGGCACTGAAAAGGAAAGAGAAGGGGAGGAGCAGAGGGAGGGAAGGAGTGAATGAACTGGGATTCCTTAACCCTGCCGGCTAGGAAACACCACAACTTACTAGCCGGTCCACACCACATGTCCACATGGGCCCGCCCTCGTTAACTTGCGCTGACTTCTTCAAGTCCTCTGCTCTACTGCTGTGTTTCCCGACAGGTGGTCTAACCAGCATCCATACAGGATCCTTGCTTTACCTCCAGGGTCACACTCTGGGGATCTGCAGCAGCTCTCAGCCACGTTCTCTTCAGTGAAGGACCAGGTAACTCTTCCTAAACATCTCCCTACCTCTCATTTCAACATTCAGGTGGCCTCTTCCCGTCATGCTTTGCTCCTGGCTGGGGCTTGCCCGAGTAGCATCCTGAGGTGGAAACCCCCAAGACCATGATGTTGAGCTGCTTCCCAGACCCGCTGACCACTATGAACTGCAGCCAGAAGCAAAACCCAGAGGAGAGGGTGCACACCCAGCTTCCTCTACGCCCAGTAAGAAGGGGTCCATTTCTACTGCGCAAAACCCTGTGTTCTGATGGGAACTAACGGGTAATAGAGGCAGCATGAAATGAGTTTTCAGGGCCGATTCTCCTGGAACTACTAACACAAGAGTGAGAAAAGCAAAGTACGAAGAGAACGTGAAAACAGAGCATGTGAAAACAGAGCAAATCAGTATCTGCTAAGTATCTATCTACAGCGCACTAAGGACCACAGGACAGCAACATGCCGGGCCACTTTCAAGAGAGGTGGGCATGTGGCTGTGCCCACTTACCTGTCACTTTGGGGATCCCTTGAAGACGAGGGACGGGCAGGGCCACGACAACACCCAGGCTGGTACCAACCATGAGCAAGCCGTGACAGACGAGCAGGCTGGTCACAGACAGACGCTGGTGCCCTGGATAAGAAAGAGAAGGTAGCAGTGCTGGGTGGGTAGCAGGGGGCGGGGGTGTAGCCTGGAAATGTCCAGACATCAAGGCCGGTCTCCCAAGACACCACAAAGCCTTGTGTCAGGACAAGCTGTAAGGATGCTCACACCTGGGCCCTGAGCCTTCCTCTTCAGGAGAGAAAGACAAGGTCCTGGGGTTGTCCCATCAATGGACCTCAACTGAACGGCAGCAAGCGCATGGCAGGTCTCCAGGCTGTCCTTAGACCAGCCTCGCCGGAGGCGCACCAACACCAGAGCTACTTAAACCGTCTGCATCTATATGGTTACATAGTGTCTGCTCTCAATCTCTCTCTCTCTCTCTCTCTCTCTCTCTCACACACACACACACACACACACACACACACACACACACACACGGTAGATAAGGGGCCAGCGCCTTCGAGGCTTCCGGAGTATCCCACAGGCGTGGTGCTAGTGACGGTAAGAACGGGCAGTGAGAGCATATGGGGTCAGAGAAACCTCCGGAGTGCAGGGGCTGTTCTGCTGAGCCTGCCCTATAGCCAGGGAACTGTCCAGGCCATGAGGAGGGCTGCAGAGGAGTAAGTGACATTGCCACAGGGATCTTCTTGCAGGCTCCAGAGAGGCAGGGGACTGCAAGGGACTCTGCTTCCACGGAAAGTGACATTGGGTTGAAAGGAGTCCCAAAGCCGACCAGCACAGAGGCACCGAGTTTACTCATGTGGCACCCTTTGACTCTTGTTTTCTGTAGAACAAAGGTTATTTTTGCTATATCTGCTCTGGCAAGCAGATACTAGGGCCAAAGTGGACTGTGTGTCTTCAGAGGTCATTTTTATGAAATGCTTAAGACTTCAAAACAGGTATTTTTAAAAAAAAGGCATTTTTAACCTCTTAGCATTGATCTGTGTAATGTCTTTAAAAAAAGCTCTAACAGTATTTAGTCCCTGAGATTCCAAATCTGTCTATGTGGAATGCTGTGGACCTCAGAGATGCATTGCAGTTCACCCTGTGTGGCCGGCCACATCCTCAAGCAGGTGCTTTCAAAGGCTGCTGAGGAACGCTGAGGAGTCCCCACGTCGACACCCACCCACCGTCACTCACACCTGTTATTGCTAACTGGTGTGTTAACCAGGCCAGGGCAGGCTGGTGGGTCATCCCCAACATACAGGGGCCACTTCCTCCACCTGTCCTCCCATGGGTCCCCCGACAGGGGGACAGGAAAACAGATGGGAGAATGGAAAGTTCCCGTGAGTCTGGGGAACTTCCTTTTTAAAACACAGAGGTATGGAAAGGAATTAATCCCACAGCTCCAAGAATCCCTCCCTCCTCCCACCCCAAGGCCTCAGCTCTGCTCAGAGCAGCTGCCTGAGGGGCAGGCATGTACCCCGGCTGCCAGTCAGCTGCTGTGTGCAGGTGAAGCTCCGCAGACGAGATGGCTGTGAGCGTTCCGATCTGACATCCCAAACTGGTTCGCACTGGGACACTGACTCCCCTTTATTTTTTCTACAAAGAAGAATTTCTGAATTCATAATTTTTAGAGTGCTGATCTGAGCTGGGCTTTTAAAGAAGCCTGTGAAATACTTTTACTGTAAATAATGTCACTTCAAAGACAATTAATGGGCAAAGAGGGCAAATCGTGTGTAATGCCATTTCACTCAGTGGCTCCAGAAAACAGTTTACCATCAAAGCATGAAGGATGAAAGAGTCACTAGATATTTTCATTCACCCAGAAATACATCTTGTATCCTTCACTCTCTGATTAAATCTCCTATGTGTAAACAGTGGGTATTTTTTTCAGAGAAATTTCACTTTTACACTTACATTATCTTAAGAATATATAGTAAGAATCTGGGAAATGTTCCATCGCCTTTTCAAAGAAATCCCTTCTGTCAGAAGTGTGTTTCTCCAAGTAGAATACACAGAACAGCATGTCAGATTCAGATAACAGCTTCCTGGAGAGGACAGAAGCCCTGCAGGGATGCTGAGATACAGGGGCTTGGGTGTGCAGCAGCAGGGGAGCACACAGGTGTCCCCGGAGCCCAGAGCGCTGACCTGAAGTCAAGGTGGTCAGATGGAAACTCCTTCCTTAGTAATGAGTAGTAGTAATAATAATAACAATAAAAGTTAGTAACAAAGAGAAAGCAGGTGAGTCCCAGATGCTACTATTTCCTGTTTTTTATTCAGGAACTAAGGAGAAACTTGTCCCAAGAACTGGCGGTTTGCTGTTTTCAAATGCTCACCTCACCTGCTGTCCAGGTCAGTCCCAGTCAGCAGAAGAGAGGGTGCCCAAGTTCCAGCTGTGTGTGTGCCTGCATGGAGTCCCCGAAGTGCAGTAACTCGCCAGCCCCCTTATGACTAGGCCCAGGGCACTTGCAAGACTCACACTGTTTGTTTTGTTTTTTTTAAATAAAACACCTGGCCCTTTTATTTGGCCCCATCACTTCTGGAAGCTGTATCCGCTCAGCAGGGACACAGGGGTTAAATGTGTCCCACCCTGCTCTGCCTGCTTTGAGTACTGAGGACAAGACAGGAAACATCTGTGTGGTGACACCTAGGCTGCTTAGGGGCCTTCCCAAGCTGCAGCCACACCTTCTGTGCCTCTGTTCTCAGAGTCCAATGCTTGCTCTAAACAGATGAGCCCCAAGCACGACCCAAGGTCTACTGCTGGGCAGCCCTGTGCTCAGTGTGGTTTACATTAGGAGCCTATGTTAAATGGCCTCAGAACTGAATTCGACATGCAAGGGGAGGTTGACTTGCTAGGAATGGATTCATATGTTCCACGGGGTGGTCTTAGGTCTGATCAAGTTTGATGATTCCAGTATCTTTTTTTTTTTTTTTTTGGTTTTTCGAGACAAGGTTTTTCTGTGTAGCTTTGCGCCTTTCCTGGAACTTACTTGGTAGCCCAGGCTGGCCTCGAACTCACAGAGATCCGCCTGGCTCTGCCTCCTGAGTGCTGGGATTAAAGGCGTGCGCCACCACCGCCCGGCCTTCCAGTATCTTTTCTCTTCCAAATTTTGTTCTTTTTTGACTCGGTGTGTCTCTATCTGTAGGATCTACTTGGACTTTATAACTCTCAACAATGGCATGAAAGGACTCTTGCCCATGCTGCTTCACACATACACCTACATGTGCACTTACTGTAGTACAAACAGCAGGTCACCCCGGTTGCAACACAAGACAGTGGTGCATACTGCTATGAAACACTGGCTTGATGCTCTAAACCACAGCGTGTGCTGGAGAGCAGAGCAGCCCACACGGCCCCATTCTGGGATGTCAGGAACTACTGTTGGACATAACAGACAGAACCCAGTTCTGACTGCAGCAGAGCTCTGCTCTGAGTTACGCTTCCTCAGTGACCAGGCTGTGGGACAGCACCACATCACCAGTTGAAGAACGCAGTGGCAGGGGGTGGGGGTGTGTGTGCAAGCTTGACAAGCCTCCCAAAGGTAGAGTGGAAGCTACTTAACATACAGCACAGGATGGTGAAGAGCACGGTCCAACTGCAGGTTTTCCGGTCCACTCTGATCTGACAGCCCCGTCTGTTCCACCCATACATGAATAAGGAGCAGATTGATGAGAATGATGACCTGCACAGATCTAGATCAAGATCTGTGACAGAGGGTCCCATAGCCTGTGTCCAAGGTGGCTTGCATCTGTCCAACTTCCACAGCTGTGACCAACTATCCGACACTAGCAACTTAAAAGCAGGACTGACTGTGGGTCCCGGCTTCAGTCCACAGCTCCACTGCCTTTACACCTGTGGCAGGCCAGAGTGACAGGCGGGTGTGGCGAGGAAAGCTGCTCACCTCATGACAGTCGGGAAGGCTGTGTGTACAGAGGGGATATCTGTCCAAGGCATCTCCCCAGCAACACACCTCCTCTCACTAGACCTTATTTTCTAGTTTCCACTACCTCTCAACACCATCAAAGTATGAATCATCACTGGATTAGGCCAGAGCCCTCATGAACCATCCTTTAAAAAGCCTTTAACTCATGAGCTGTCAGGAGGCATTGTTAGATTCAAACTGTTAACACTGTGGAGAGACTCTGATAAACCCTCTAGCCTGAGGGAGGAGAGGTGGTGAGGTGGGCAGGCTTCTGGAGAATGGCCCATGCCCCACAATCCCGTGAATCTGGTAGTGCTGAGGGGTCAGGCTTTGCAGAGAAGGGTGGGACAAGCCAGTGTTTGGCCAACTGGAAACAGTGCAGAAGGCTGAAGAGGGGCAGCACCAGCTGCAGGGCCCGGAAAGAAACTCAAGGGCACCATGCCGGTGGCTCGGCTGCAGAACACTGCACACCCAAGCTGAGTGGTCCAGAAGCACTTCCTAACCAGAACTGGCTGCCTGCCCGGGAGGCAGGGACCTGCACTGGTCAGTAAGGCGGAGGAGAGGACATGGGCAATTGTGCATGTTCGCATGCGCCCCGCTTGCCTGAGTCTGTAGCAAGTGCTGCCAGTGGATCTGCTCCGAAGCCAAGCACATCCCACTTTCTCCACAGCAGGAGGACAATGAGAGGCCAGGGGAGAGCAGTGCACAGTTCACTTTTAAAATGAGGTGGACACGGAGGGCACGGGAAACACCAATACTGGAGGGTCAGCGAGGGAGAGCCCTGGAGCCACCTCACTGTTCCCGTGGTGTTCCTGCTGTTCGGTTTCACTGTATCGTGGACAAGGATTATTTTCACAAAATCTCAACACACAAACTGCACTCACTGGTCGGCCCCTCCTCTCCACAGTCTCTGACAGAAACTGCAGGGGAATGAACACAAGGCAGGACGGGGCCCCTGTGGCAGGGGCTGTGGCCAGACAACATTCCTGTGGTTGGTTCTCAGGATTCCAGGAACCATGGCAACCACAGCTGCTTCCCTGGAGGCCACAGGGTACCGGGTCAGGGATCTGAGCCCCAGAAGCCTTTATCACAGAACAATCTAACTCCTGTCGCTTTTCCATGTCAATAGAGGGTGCAGGGTATTCTCTGGCCAGATGCAAGCATGTGCTGGCAGCTGCTGCATCAGACTTGGTTTCTGTCTAAGGGACAACAGATTCCAATAGCAAACACCTGTCCAGGTGGATAATACTTAAAACAGTCAGGTCCCTAGCAACATGCTTCGGGCACCATCCTGATGCTAAATCATGTTTATTTTCTAAAAATAATGTGCATTACAAAAACCTTTATTTTCCTAACTAAATAAAACAGCCTATTAATATCTTTAAAAAAAAAAAAAAAGGTTGGCAGCCAATCCCATAGAGAAAAACACCTGTCAGCATCCCTAGATGCCTGTGTCCTGGAGGTCTCAGAATCTTCTCAACTGCCGTCTTTTCTTGCTTCTACCTTCTCATTATTCCTCATGTCACAAGATAGGTGCATACCCTTTCTGCATCGTGACCCCTAAACTATTGTGCTTTGCCAAGGCATCAAAAATGCTAACTGCGATGGACTGTATGAGTCAGTATTCTCATAAATTCTCATGTTTGTAGGTGATAAGATTAGCAGGTGGTACCCGAGGGAGGAGACAGGATTAGGTTGGGAGACAGGGCAGCGTGAGGGTTGGGTCTCATGATGGAATCAGCAACCTTACTTACAGCAGGGACCAGAGCCGATGCTCTCCTTGCCTTGTGTGGACATGGTGTGAAGGTGCTGTACATGAACAAGCCGATGCTCTCTGCCTTGTGTGAACACAGTGTGAAGTGCTGTACCTGAACAAGCTGATGCTCTCTCTACTTTGTGTGGACATGGTGTGAAGGTGCTGTACATAAACAAGCTGATGCTCTCTGCCTTGTGTGAACACGGTGTGAAGGTGCTGTACATGAACAAGGAAGTAGAGTCTACCAAGACCTCACACCTTGATCTTGAACCTCTACCTTCCAGACGGGGGAACAGGTGATGCCATCAGAGGCCTCAGCCTGTGGCCAGGACAGGGGCCAGCAGCCTTCCCCCAGAGCTTCCTGTTCCCCACAAACACCTCCCCCACCATAATTCACCAGACAAATAGACAAACCCACCCAGACTCTCCCATCCATAACACACACACACACACACACACACACACACACACACACA
>CABHPH010134741.1:0-25279 GCA_902168325.1 Peromyscus nudipes | reverse complement strand
ACACACACACACACACACACACACACACACACACACACAGCATCTGGTCTGAGGGTGATATACAAATAGTATCAGTCATATAACTCACTGCTGCCTGAACAAAGCACTACACAGGCCCTCAGAAAACATCTCCTGACTACTAATGCACATGATATGAACACTGTCCAACAGTGACATCGGCCTACAGTGACTGGCTTACCTGCAGTCCACACTGGAACACTGTCCGACAGGGACATCGGCCTATATTGCCTGACTTACCTGCGGTCCACACGTGAACACTGTCCAACAGGTACATCAGCCTACAGTGACTGGCTCATCTGTGGTCCACATGTGAACACTGTCTAACACAGCACATCTGCTAACAGGAGACCAGCTCACCTCACCACCCATTGCTTACTTTCTAACTTCAGCCCATTCCTGTGCGCTCCACTTTCACCTTTCCCTCATACTCTCCCTGCAGTCTGTTAGGCAGGACCCTGTGGACAAAGGGCAGGCAGGACCCACTCCAGCCTCTCCCTGCAGGATGATCCTCCCCAAATCCACCCTGGCATGGTCTCTTCCCCTCCCTGTTCAAAGTTTTCAGCGATTTCCTGCTGGCAACAGGTACACTCGGGACCATGAAGTTACCTTGTCTTGCCTCTGGCATCCCCATCCGGTCCATTATGGCCATTAGCGAAGCCTTCATCATATTCACAGACAGACTGCATAACCGTGCATACAAGCTTCACGTTTATATACACTGCCCACACACAGACTCACGCCAGGCACCACACATGGTGGCTGTGCATCTACAGATGCGGGGCATGTGTGAATACCCAGGGTCCGTGGACCACACTGGCTATACGTGCACCAGCAGCTGCGGTCTCTGCTGCTCCTTGAACCTCTGCTGCCTTCTGCCCCTCCTTCTGAGGCACCTGGCTGCACGCCACACAAGGGAGAGTACCTGGCAACATGCTATGCACGGGGGCGTCAATGTTGACATCCTGCAGGTGCTTCAGGGTCTCGGTGTGGAAGAGGCGGAGGGTGGACCCGGAGGTGAAGGCAATCCAAATGCCAACGCCAGCCACAGCCATGTGGGAGATGATCATCCCTTCCTCTTGGTGGGCCTCCAGCTGATTCTGGGGGGTGGGCAGGGAGAGGAAACGGGGTTACACAGGGTATGAGGGGTTCAGCCAGAGCCTATAACAGTGCTGTGGGCAAAGCCGCCACACAGTGGGGGCTAGGCTGAGTCACTCCTGAGTATCATGGGGTCCAGCTGGAGCTCAAACTCATGACTGTAATAGCACTGATCTCCTATTCACAGCCACAGAATAGCACCTGAGGGTACAGTGCTCTTGTGGAGTTTCCCCCAGCAGGTAAAAGTGCTTCAGGGAACACAGTGCTACTTTCCACTTGCCCCGGCACCTCTACGAGCTGAGAAGACAACCCCAACCCATGAAAGGGGCTGATGAGGGGATGGCTGCTGATCCTGGGCCCCAAGGAGGCAGAGACCACTGAGCAGCCTAGTAAGAGAGTGGTGGGAATCACAGCCGTAGGGACTGAGGAGGAAGCTAGTCCTTCTCCTACAGTCCAGTCGCAGGACCACCTCTCCCAAGGCCTGCCTGAAGCAGGCAGTCCTGTGGGATCCCGTTCCCCCACTGACACCCTAACAGCACCACACTGTACAAGGCCTGACTGGCAACAGACAGCTACGTGGCCATCTTGAGACCAGGTGGAGTGGGGTGGCCAAAGCCAAGTCAGGGTACAGTGTAGCAAGACCCGAGGAAGTCAGGAAATTCACACTAAATATCAATCTTGCATGGTGCTCTTAATTTAAACAACTTAAAATACCCCCCGTGGGGGAGGGGAGCAGACATAGATCTGTGTCCTAAGAGAATAAGGGGGAAAGCACATGACCCCTGTCATAGAGACATAGTATCCCACACCCTCACAGATGCTCCCAGAAGGGCTGGTCTGAGCTACACCCTACATTGACTGGATCTCATTTCAATGGAAGATTCCAGGGCAGGAGCGGCTCTGCTTGTATGTGGCTGGCACAACCCAGGTTAGGAGGAATATGGGAATGTCTCCTGACCTGTCTCCTTGGCCTGGGTTTCAGGCTGCCTGCTGCTGGCACACACAAACTAGATTGATTTTTGGATTATTGATCTTGCACCCTCTGACCTTGCTGAATGTTGTGTTGTTTGGTTTCAGTCCACTATTGTTGTTCCAGATTCCTTAGGGATTCTGTACCGGAGGACTATCTCTTAGCAAATTCACATCCTCCTTCCAACCCAACACCCACCCAATCCACCCCCAGCATCTCTGGCAATAACAGCCAACTCTGTGTGGGCAGAAGAGGAGGAGGTGGGAAACTGTGTACACCTCATGATCTCGTTTACACAGTTGCTATTCCAACACCCATCTTCCTCTCCGTGCCCTGACACACCAGCACTGGCCTGGTCCCTAGACTTCTCTGTGGGCTCATGATGAGCACAGTGTCTGATGTTCACTGGATGGCCCTGGGGACAGGTCTTCCTCGATGTCTTCACACAGAGAACAGAGCATGTGGCTGGTGCTGCCACCCCCATATGGGCTGTCTGCTTTACCCTGGAGCTCAGGCTGCATACTGGGATACTTCCTGGAATGCTGAAGAAAGCTGATGGCCAGGTCTATCCCCTAGAGTCTCAGTACTGGCATGGTCTCTAAGATTCTGAGATGCACACATGCACGCACGCGCGTGCACACACACACCCTGTATAGTCAGGCGTCACTGGAGGAAGAATCAATAGATACGTCTCCTTCCCATGTAACTCTGGCTGTAACACATACCGTAGACTGCTGGGATTTAGCTCAGACCACAAAGAAACAGGGACCTTTCACATGGAGCTTGTGATCCAGCTATGAGGAATCAATGTCACCAGCCCAGGATCCTGCAACTGCTCTGTTCTTGAGACAGCCAGCTGGGGGTACCCTGGGCATGATCCAGTGCCAGGGACTAGAGAAAGGAGTGGCTTTGAGTAAGGACAAGCAAGGGACATGGGGTCGGGGAGGGTCAGACTGCTCTGTGTACTGTTCTCATGGGCCAGCTAAGGTTACAGCTGCCTAGCTGCCCTGGTCTCTGGAAACTGGCATCAACTTCCTCATAGCAGCCAGACTGCCAAGCCTCGGGTGGAGGACCAGGCAGGACACTTTGCCTTGCAGTGCCTTGCTTCTGTAAGTGCTGCAGGAGTCCTCCCTTCCTGCTGTTTGCCCAGTGCTCACATTGGGTGCAGAACTGTCTGCAGGGGAAGATGACTCCGTGCATTTGGGGCACAAGTCTTGATCACTACTGCCCCTCACATGATGAGTTCAAAGCAGAGTGGCAGTAACTGCCCCTGGAAACCTGTGGCAGCTGAGAGACAGGACCTCCAAAGAGGCCTGGAAAAGCAGAACGAGAAACCACGGCACGTGAGGACACAGCACTGGGGGACTAAATAACAAGGCTCCTCCTTCCTGTCCACGTCGTCACAATGCCTACCCAACCTTCCCTGGAAGCCTGCGTGGCCTCAGCTCCGGGGTCACCAATTCCCAGCAGCTTCCTCAATGTGACTTGCAGTCTGCAGTCTGCAGCACTTGAAGGGCTGGAAGTACTGTCTCAGAAGAAAAAAACACATTTCATAACATCTGTTCTGTATCTAAGGTCCCTCGGTGCTCGATGTCACGTAGCAAGTGTGACATTCAATAGGGAAATGCACAAGTCTGCTTTAGGGCATGAGGTCAAAGGTGTTAGCTCCAGCAGACCTGGCTATTCCCATCTCCACCTAGACCAGGAAGCTGAGGGGCAGTCCAGACTTCTTCAGCACCCCTGGAATCTATATACTGAGGTGAAAAATCTAGGCCCCTGATAATGCGGGGTTTTCCTGGTGCTGTCAACCTGCTATACCCCCTTACTCCTCGCCCGTTGGCCCACGCTTCACCCAGCCTGAGAACCACAGCTCCTCCAGGAGCCACATCTCACTCTGACAATCTCTTGGGGTTTTCTTTCTCGTGTCTTCCAGGTGAACTCTGCTTATCTTGATGGGAGTCGTGATGAGGCCCTGGAGTGAGGCCGTATGGTCTGACACACAGACTCAGGGCAGACACAGGACTTGAACATTACAAGGCCACTCCCAACCTGGGCATGGGCTTACCATGCCTGCTGCAGACTGGGCAGAAAGGAGCCACCAGAACTCCACAGCATCTGACACTGTCCCACGGCTGGACACACAGCCAGGGTCTGCTGTATGGTACCCGGTACTTGGGAGGTATAGAACAGTATTTAGATGCTGGATGAAGGACTATATGACATTGGTTCAGTTCTGTGATGCTGGGCATGGTTTTCTGTTTGAAAACAGGAACACAGGCCTAGGACCTGTGCTGGCTAGTCCTGTGTCAACTTGACACAAGCTGGAGTTATCTGAGAGGAAGGAACCTCAATTAAGAAAATGCCTTCATAAGATCCAGCTGTGAGGCATTTTCCTAAGATTGATGTGGGAGGGCCCAGCCCATTGTGGGGTCATCCTTGGGCTGGTGGTCCTGGATTCCATACAAAAGCAGTCTGAGAAAGCCATGAGGAGTTAAGTCAGTCAGAAATACCCCTTCATGGTCTCTGCATCAGCTCCTGCCTCCAGGTTCCTGCCCTGTTTGAGTTCCTGTCCTGGCTTCCTTCAATGATGAGCAGCAATGCTGAAGTGTGAGCCAAATAAACCCTTTCCTCCCCAGGCTGCTTTTTGGTCGTGGTGTTTTGTCACAGCAACAGAAACCCTAGGACAGATCTGTTCCTCCAAAACTGTTTCTAAGCATGTCTCAGAGGGATGCCGAGATGCATGTGTGGAGCCCTGGTCTGCACGGCTGTGCTAATTATAAGGAAGAGCATGGTTGGAGACCACTGCGATGTTGCTGTACTACTGTCCTGACTGCTCGTTCCGTCTGTCCCGTTATCCCCCTTTCCTTCCACCTATCTGAGTTAGTCAAAAGCACTATATAGGGTAGAAACTCAAGAGCAAGGAAAGCAGTCTTCAGAATTAAGCAGCTCCAGGAGGGAAGCGATAACCGTGCCCCATGGCTCTAAGAGAAAACGCTGTGAAGTTAGCATCTACCAAAACCCCAGAGAAGTCAGCCTGTTCCTAAATGTCAGATTGCTTTAGGCCTCTATTAGGTGTTGAGGCTCGAGTTTTAAACACGCACGCACGCACGCATGCACGCACGCACACATATATAGAGATGCAGAAATAAAATGTGAAGAACACAGCTCCTCCACTAGGTGACAATCAGCACTAGGTACTGCCCTCATGCTGTGCAGGAGGCCCAAGTGTCATCTGGGAGGTGTTCTGCCCAGGCCTGCCAGGTTCTAGACCCCAAACACAAGACACCCTGGCCCGTGAGCATTCCTGCTCAGCCCTGCAGCAGCTGTGGAGATGCCTCAGCTCCAGAACCTCCCTCCTAGCGGCTCCTGGTGCTCTTACTTTCCTGTGCAGGGAGGCAGCCCCCTCCAGCAGGAGCACCCCCACTCCAGCTGGGTGAACACAGGTTGAGGTCCTGGGCTGCACCCACATCTCAGCTGTGGCTGCCCACAAAACAGGAACAGCATGAATCTCATTTTCCCAGAAAAGCAGGTTTTGCTTCTCTCTATAAATGTGTTTAGTTATTTTTAGTCTAAAAACGGCACAGAGGGGACCAGCACTTGGCTCTGGATGCTCTACTCTTTGAGCCTTGGAGATCTCCAGCACTGAGCCTCTCTGGAGCATAGAGGCACAATAAAGCCGAGGGGAAACACTGCCTTATCTTGGAAGCCCACTGGGGAGGGCTGCCAGCACCCCTGGCATGTCTGCTTTTAGTTTACAAACAATGAAGATGAAGATGATGATGATGATGATGATGATGATGTCATTTGGAGAAAAAAAAAATCTTAAGACAGTGTCCTATGTCTCAGTATAAAAACAACAAGCCGGGCAGTGGTGCCGCATGCCTTTAATCCCAGCACTCGGGAGGCAGAGGCAGGCGGATCTCTGTGAGTTCGAGGTCAGCCTGGGCTACCAAGTGAGTTCCAGGAAAGGCGCAAAGCTACACAGAGAAACCCTGTCTCGAAAAACCAAAAAAAAAAAAAAAAAAAAAACAAAAAACAACGGATGGCTAACAACACATTACTCTGGCTCGTGTATGTTCCTTTTAGCAAGGTTTCACCCTGATGAAAAGTGGTGACTTCGGCTCCGAGGGGCTGTGCTGGGTGCGGGCACTTCCCTTCACCAGCCAAGCAGCCCTGACCTAGGGGCCCAAGAGAGCGTTCTGTGACATGCAGCTGGCCTGTGGGTGGGCCTGTGCGACTTCAGCTACAGAATCAGCAAGGTGACATTGCTAGTCAGCAAGACCGCCCCGTGGAGCATGTCTACAGAGGGTTTGGGACCTTCTAGGAACGTTATTCACAAGATGACGTCACTGGTACCTACAAGGGCTGCAACAAAATTCTGGGAAGTTGCCACGGCACCTGTGACTTGGTAGGGAGGGCTCTGTGCTGGAAGCGAAAGTTCTTACCACAACAGTGGCTCACAGGTGGATATAAAAGTAACCAAAGTGACCATGAAACTATGGGGGGAAATGTCGTCCACGTCTCCTTCTGCCTCTCCTGTGGCCAGCTGGCAGGCTGGGTCTTGGGAACACAGTGGAGCCACCTCACAGAGGAATCAGGAAAACAGACGCTGCTGCAGTGGTACGCTCCTGTCGCCCCAGCGCTCGGGCTGAGGTGGCAGGATCCTCAGTTCAGGGACAGCCTGGGTCTGCCCAGGAAACAGTGCTGGCTCCATCTCTGCCCCAAGTAGAAACCTCCTGGTTCTAATCGAGCCTCACCTCCCGACCCTGAAACTGCCCTTGGGAGTCTGCAGGCCTGAGACAGCATCCGCACTGATGAGCTCAATGTCACAGTCAGGGGACACTGCATTACAGCTCTGGAGGCGAGAGCGTGGCTAGGTAGTGGAGTGCAGAACATTGATGGGGTCCTGGATTCCATCCCCAGCACCAAACCACCCTGAGTTCTCTGCACCTGGAGCTTAAGTTCCACTCTCCCTGAGGTGACAGAACAAGCCACCAATGTATGTCCTGAAATAGATGTCTGAACAGTGTCTGAAAACGTGACATGTGAACTCTTAGCAAATGGCCTGAAGCCCTGCTATGGTGAGCTGGCAAACTCCACCAGAGATGACCCAAAAATGTTTTCTGAAGCTATGATGGGGGCAATTTGATTTGCAGATTTCTGAACAGTCATTCCAACATGTCAGATTAAATAAGCCACACCCCGGAGAAAAAACCTAATACCTCTTGTGTGACACTTAAAGAAAATTTTGTGAAGATTGGTTTGTTGTTGTGCTTTTTTGTTTTGTGTTGTTTTTTTGAGACAGTGTTTCTCTGTGTAGCCCTGGCTGTCCTGGAACTCACACTGTAGAGCAGGCTGGCCTCTCAGAGTTCTGCCTGTCTCTGCCTCCCGAGTGCTGGGATTAAAGGTGTGTGCCACCACCGCCCAGCAATATGATTCATTTCTAATGGCAAAAGAAAAGGAAAAAAAAAAAAAAAACAGTACCCATGTGACCTGAGCTTACACAGGGAAGGGCGGGGTGAGAGACAGTAAAGGACAGATGGGTGACTGGGCATGAGCAGTCTGTCCAGTAAGCAGTATAAGATATGGCTAGAAAATGCCAACAGCACAATGACGAATATACAGATTATACAGCTGTGAGCTGCGACATACACACAACATATACGCAGCAGATGTGACCACAGGCAGCCGATGCAGCATTAAGCTGCAGATGTGGTTTGTGAATGACACACGTCCTCACTGCCTGCGCCCACCGCCTTCACTGCCGCATCGCATGCCTGTGCTTGACCAGCTGCCCCTGCAGCTACCTTTCCTTTGACATACTGAAAAGTAGAGTCTAAGAGATGGGAGGTTACCACAGAGGGGAAGAGGAGTAAACCAGTGAGGGACAGGGGGTTTTTAGAGAGGGAACGTCTGTGTATAGGGCTGCAGTGGACACATGTCACTGCACATCTGTATGACCAAAGTAACAGCACTGACATGTCAATTCAGGCCTGCTGATGCAAACAAGCACAACACACGTATGGGCAAGGAAGGGGAGCGCAGGGAGGGTGTGCTGAGGGGGGAGGGGCAGGGGGGAGGGAAAGGGGGCAGAGAGCTACTGCGATCTTAACCTCCTGCTCAATCTTTCCAAGAATCTAAAGTTTACACACAAAACAGAACCCCGCTGTGTAAGCCATGCTGCCATCACCGAGGCTTTGGGGTGTGTGATTGTGCATTTCCTTTCCTGTTCGTTGCCTCTCAGGCCCTCTGATCGCTCTCTACCGGGCTGGTTGTCTCTCTCTCCATGTCTAGGAAGACCTTGCTGTATACCAAACATGTTAATTATAGGTCATATGTACAGTATTTCCCCAAATCTGAAAATTAATATATTGGTGTATATGTACTAAATATTACGTGTGGAAAGTTTCGATGCTAACTCACCAATCTTTCCCTACTGTGGCAACTTCTGGTGTCTGGGGTCTCGGGAGAGGCATCCTCCACAGCACAGTGATTGGCACACTAATCCTGCTTTTCACCCTGTAAGTCTGTGATTTCTCCTTTGTTAACGTTCCCACACAGAGGTTTTTTGATTTAGGAAGCCTGGACTGGTTTCCTGCATCCCAGGAATGATCCCCCGGCCTACTGATGAGAAATGACATTTCAGTCAAGCACTGATGTTCCATGTATCCCTGGGGGCTGTTTATAGTGAATGTATTTTTAAAGCAATGTTTCCACTACTTAGCAGGTAAACACATAGCATCTATGCCCCAGAGAAGAGGTTAGGAAATAGTTGAATTTTCTAGTTAATTGTATCTTTCTAAGCAAAGCCCATAATCGTTTCCGCTCACACACAGCCCCAGAATGCACCACCCGTTCCTGCCACCCACACTGCAGAATGCCTGTGCTGCTGGCACACATCCTGTCCACAGCACGCGGCAGCAGGGTGTGCTTGACAGCACTCACCTCTATAGTGTGCGTCTCCAGGCTGGCCATGAACACCTGCCCTCCCGAGGCTGCCCACAGCGCACCTTCCACCAGGAGAAGGCTTTTGACAGGCAGGACACCCAATTTGATCACTTGCTGGGGTTCCGAGTTCCAGGATCCATCTTAAAAGAAAATATTTTTAGTTCCTCTTGAGCTCAGCTACCTATGTATGGGGACAGAGAAACAGGACCACACCTCCCCGCAAAAACACAAACCAAGTACCAACTGTGCCCACAGTGCTGCTTGTATTCAACATGGAGTGTTCAGGGGCCCTGGAACCAGCCCTGGTTCACAGAGCCTGTAGGATGTGGAAGACACAGAGGACAGCAGGCAGGATGGGACCATGTCTCTAGACACATTCCTTGCTTTCTATAAATTAAGTATCAGTTTCTTTATCTGTAAGATGGGGCAGTACTGTCATAAGCCTCGAAGCTTCTTTCAAGAACTAATAATGAGATGTATACTTAAAAGCTCATTGCAGGGCCCGTCACGTGGTTCCTCAGAGCCTGCTGCAACACAGTGGTAATGTGTGACATGACTCGGTCCTCAGGAGGACTGCATCATTTTCGAAACATTCTGTGATGCGTACAGCATCATGAGGAAAACCTGTCCTTACTGAAGGTGAAGAGACCAAAGCAAAACCAAAGGCCCTCCCTGCCCTTCTAATGTCTCCCTCCCTTTCCGGACCCCCTGGAAGCCAAAAACGTATTTTAGTTGGAAAAAGTTCCAGAGATCTGGGATGAGTTCTGCCATGACTTAAATTAAGTACGAAACAATAGTGTAGCAATTGTAAAGATCAAACTCAAGATTTAATGCAAATTTTAAAGCGACTAATGTGACTATCCTGTAAGTATTTAACTCCTCACTCATGGAGCCCCAGGATTCCGATGGTAATGATATCATCAGTGTGACTTCCCTGCTGTGTGAGTTCCCTTAGCTCTGAGGAAACAAGGTCTCAGCTTCTTTTCTCTCCTGACCAGAAGCACTGAGCCTCTGAGCACAAATCCCATGAGCAAAGGGAGCTGAACGGGGCTGTTAGACAGAGGCAATGGGCAAGCTCCGCCCACGGTGGTGTGCTCCCTGTCACAGTGCTCCTTTAACGGGAATTCTGCTCAGAACAGTGTTGCAGGATGGCTTTGTATTCCAGTGTCCCGGCCTACCTTTCATGCAACAGGTGCATTGGCTCTACACATGGTTAGGTGCATGTGTGTGCATTCATGCATGCATGCACACAAAAATGCACGTGTGTATACAGCCACATGCATACACCTTCACCTTTCCCTTGCCTGCCCTAACATTCATACAAACAGCCATTCCTTCACAGCACTGTAGCCTGTAGACACAGTTTCCTCTGAGGCTCACAGGCTCTGAAGGGCATGGCATGGTATGAGAATACAGACCTTTGAAGTGAGACAGAGCTCTGCCCACAGGCTGCCAGAGTACTGTGATGCTGCTGACGGACGTTATGGTTCCTTTGAAACAGGAACTCCAAGATCAAAGGAGGGATAACCCACTTTTGGGTTAAGGTTGGACTTCCAACAATCAGCCTCTGTTTCCTGGCCACCTAAGCAAGCTCTCTACTCCTTAGATACTGTATCCTTTCTCCCTGGGAGGGTCATGTGCAACCTCACTGCTGAAAGTGTGTGAATCTGGGCCAACTCTTGGGACGACTTCTTCCTGGCAGGTCACCTGCACCACAGCCAGACTTCAAGCACGAGCTAACAATACTGATGACCCCAAGTCTTCGCAACCTGAAACATTCCAATCAAGTCCCAGGTTTCCAAGACCCACTCCAAAGCAACCGCCCCTCTGTCTGGGAAGGCCACGGTCTCCACTCTACCACCCAGGCCTGGCCACATGTGCAGGCGATGTGACACACAGCAGGAAGGCTGCAGACGGTGGGACTCTGGACACTCTGTGTGCTGTGACGCATACTACACAGCACAGCACAGAGCTGGCCTGGCCAAGCCCAGGGACGCACAGCAAAGAAGGTTAAACCCTCAAGCGATTCACACCCAAGAAGGAAGAAAACCAGATGGCCAAGGGAAAGGAGCAAAGATAACCCCCTGGAAATCTAAAAGAAGGGCATCGTGAATAGGAAAGCATAAGACAATGTAATGGCAATCAGAAAATTCGGCACAAGAGAAAAAAAGGTTATCCAAAGACCCCTGTGCACTGTGCATGTGCCTTCTCTAAGAAGGGTAAGCAGAGAAAATAAACTGTTACCTCTAAAAACAGGCGGAATAGAAAAGGGACTATCAGCTTTTTAATGGCTGGGGACATGGCTCAGTGGCCAAGTGTTTGCTCTACGGGCAAGCACAAGGCTCAGTTCAGACTCTAGTGCATTAAAGATAATACAAAGTAAAATGGAAGTATGTTATAAGTAAGCCACTATGTAAGTTTTAATAGTATAGTGTTAATCTAACTGGGACAAACTGCACCAAGAATGATTCGAAAGTTCACATACGCTCATAGTAATGGAAAAATGAGCACCACCTTTTGAAACCAACTTCGAAGGCCTGTTGCATTCCCCTAGAATCACCTCCCTTCTGACTTTCAAATAATCAATATTCCCACATTGCGTGGGTCTCCACCAGAGGGGTCTGGAGAACACAAGGTGCAGAGTTGGACAGCAAGGTCCAGCAGCAGTGGACAACAGTCCAGAGCTCCCCAGACAGTGTTCATCCTTGACAGTGCTCGGCAGTGTGGTAAGGAACTCACCAGCCATGTTGAAAGCTCATTAACAACTATTCAGAAAGCAAACACTGGCAGGCGTACAGGGCAGCAGCGGGGCAGGAAATCCCACACCATGTTTTGGAGGTGGTGGCTCTGAGACTCCTCAGGTAATGCAGACGGTCCAGTCAGAAGGCTTTGGACACGTATGCATAGTGCCGGAGGCCAGCTCTCAGGGAGCTGTGCGGCCAGGTGTGCAAGGCTATGGGGTAGGCCTGGGCATGTGGTCAGCCTCGAGGCTTCAGTTTAGCATGTCTGTACTATGTGCCTGCATGCGGGGCTAGGGAGAAAGCCTGGCCACTTGCCATGCAGCAGCGAGGACAATCCCTGGAAAAGCATGCCTACAAAGCAGCAGCTGAAGCTCATGAGAAAAGCTAAGGACAGCCACGGTACCACGCCCACAACACGGCAAGTTCCCAAAGTCGGAAGAACAGTGTGAAGCTGCTGTACCCTCTGCCGGGAGAATCACAGAGGGACCAGAAAGCCAGGGAGGCAGGAGGGTCTCCAGAGAAGAGCACATGACCTGGACAGTCCTCTTTCCATCTTCGTGAGTCCATCAGGATGGCTAGTTAAAATACTGCCAAGCTGTAGGACCGGAGGCTGAGGGGCACACACTGGGGCCGAGCGCTTCTGAGGTGGTAAGGATCGGGCTCAGTGTTTGAGACTCTGCGCAAGGGCAGATACAGCAGAGCTATAGGGAAGGATGATAGACAGAGAAGCCAACCCTGGACAGCTATCCACCCCCGTCCCCACGTGAAAGTGGGCTTGAGTGATGGAGGAAGCCTCAGGAGAGCAGCGAGAGTCTAGAGTGCCCAAGAGCACTAGGGTGGGCCTTCAAGGCTGGTCTGCACGGTGGAGCCGGAAGAAGCCCCTGGCAGCCAACTTTAGAAAAACGTCCCATGTGCCTATCAGTGTCTTTTTGGGAAGGAGCAAGTCACACAGGTTTGGAAGCGGGGGTGACAAGCACCGTGGGAGGTGAGACCAATGCTTAGTCAAGGGTCAGGGCTGAGTGTGGGTCGTTACCTGGAGCCTTGGTGTAGCTGGCCACTGACCCATTGACCAGGCCTGCGTACAGGCCTTGCGGGGAGCAGGCCAGGCTCATGACCGTGGACTTGTCAGGGGTGTAGAAGTGCTGAAGCCTCACTTTCTTGCAGCCCTGACTGCTTTTGTAGATGGAAATGCTGCAAAAGAAAAACACGGTGACAGGCCCATGTGCGCCCCGTGAGAAGACCAGGCATCAGTCAGCGTCGGAGAACGACACGCGTCCTCTTCATTCCTCCCCGTGGCCTGTAACACACACTTGGCTACACAAAAAAAAAACAAAAAACAAACAAACAAAAAAAAAAACACCTGCAGCCATTCAGATTTCATTCTTAGAGCTTAAAGAGAAATTCTGGGTCCAAGTTTCTTTTCTTCCTATAGATTTTGGAATGTTAGCTTATTTGCCATTAAACAGTGTCAATGTACCACATGATTACAATATAAAATACTGTTGCTTCATTCCACAACTGAAGTAGTAGTATATTTTGAAGAAGAATTAACAAAAACAAATCACTCTGGAGGCAAGCAGAGCTTTCTCCTGTATCTCTTGCCATAATAATTGCCATGGGTGTGGCTGACTGGTAAATTTAGAGTACAGTAACCTGCCCCCTCCCCACACACACACACACACACATCTTCTGTTAGGCTCATCCTGTTCCACATGGGAGCTGACATGTCTTGCACTGAGGACAATCCCTAAAACACTGGATATTCTCTACCTTCCTTCTTCTGTGCCCAGGCAGATGGTGGGTACATGGGACGCTCTCGAAGCTGTGGCCTCTGGGTCCACGGCTTCACCGGACTCTTGGGGCTTCGACTCCTCTGCGGGAATGTATACCATACACAGGATGCGTGACTCCACGTTGAAGCACTCAATGACTTTGGGGTTGGAACTTTGAAAGGAGACGATGGCGACCTGACCCATCTGATCGCTACAGCTTCCGATCTGAGATAGGTTGTGAGAGGGAGGAAGAGTGAGAAACTTAGGCATACTTCTGGAATTGCTAAATTTTCTGATCAGGCATGATTCTGGATATGCAGAAACCTGACCTATGAAGATATCGATTTTCATGTGTGAATCATACTCAGAAAAAGCGAATGAAGTAAAAGGATTCCTAACAGCCCATTTCTCTTTTCAACATGTTTCATTTGGCTTTTGAATTTTTCAATAACATGAATACAACTTTATTTTCAAAGGGAAAATGTATACACATCGAACACCAGACACTCATCCCTTACACAGCTGTAAGGGCCTATTCACACACTCGTTTTGTAAAGTACTGAAGAGCAAATTAGTGGCAGTGTTAAGTAAGCTGGCACAAAGGTGTGACGGAGCTCAGCCTCCGTGAAAACAAGTCTTTCAAGAGGCGACAGCTGAAGAGAACGCAGCCCAAAGCAGGCCATCCCAGAGAGCACACTGCGTGCCGCCAAGCAGATCCAGGATTTCTGCAACAAGCCCCATGAACGTCTATAATCCTCCCCACAGTTAACAGTCTGGAGGGAGCCTGGCCCCTGCTGACAGACAGCCCGCTGGTTCCCAGTACAGTGGATCCTCTCTCTTCCCTCCAGCCTGGAGCATGTTGTCATACCTCCCTCTGACCCTGTTGGAAGGAGGGCAAATCATCAAGTCCCTGGTAGAGAGAGAGACAGACAGACAGAGAGAGAGAGAGAGAGAGAGACAGAGACAGAGACAGAGACAGAGAGAGACAGAGAAGAGAAAGACAGAGACAGAGACAGAGACAGAAAGAAATATCATGCATCAGCAGCTACAAATCTGCTCAGTAGGAAATCACTACCCAGAAGGAGTTTAGCATCTCTGCTGGTCCCTAGGTGCTGAAACACCAGCTAGCCACGCTCCCCCATTCTGAGCACATTGGTTGCAACAGAGATGTCGACTTAGAGCGATATATACTAAGAGGGGCAAGGGGAGAGGCAGGAGGCCAGGGACCCAGGCCCAAGGAAGTTCCTGGGCTACTGCTACTGAGTACTACTGACAGCCTAGACTTCGTGTAGAACAAATTCATTTCATGTTTTCGAAGAGGAGGAAAGTCAACGTGGAGGAACACTAGAGTGAAGGACCTGCCAAAGTTATCCTCACAGCATTTACGTTCTTTGTCTTGGGTCCTTACTCAACTGTAAGTCTTAGATGAAAAAGAATAAAAGCCAACAATATAATTCCTAAGTCTACACCTCAGAGGAAGGGTTCTGTTTGGAAACTTAACCTGGTGCTCTCTGGTGAACTCCCCTGACAGTTCTTTGTCAACCTGCCCTAAAGACAAGCAAAGAGCCTTACCCACAGGAAGCCACGTGCCGAGGAGGGCGAAGCTGGCTGGCTTTCGTTGCTTAGGTAAGGCTCAGGGTTATAAGCTGCACATTCGATCTACAAAGGAACACAACACTGTGGGTTCAAAATGTTTTCCACTGTCGGCTGAAGCGCGGGCCTGAGCCCTTGCACACAACAGCCAACTGTGTGAGCCTCACAAGTTTATTCTGCAGGCGTGAATTCCCAAGGAGGTTTGGTCTTTTGTGTTGTTGTCTTTAGAACCCCTCAACCATGCCAAAAGCCAGCTGGGCACGCCAAATTGGTCAGGAGGACTAAGCCAGGAGCAGGACACCTGATGGTGTGTCCACCGGCCTTCCTGACACACGTGCTGTGTGGTTCTGCAGGGCAGGAATTCTAAGGCTTCTAAAAGCGTCCCTCACCTGAGGCATGGACAAGGCCGACCCCATCAAGTGGGTCAGAGTCCAGGAATAAGAGAGAGATAACAGTGTCATGTTATTTCTTAAAGAAAGGCATAGTACCTTGTCACTGGCGTTGGGCCTTGAGGCCTAAGATGAGGACCCGTGGGTGTCCAAGACACTCGGGGCACTTTGGCGGAGGAGCACACCACGTCAGCAGACAAAGGCTTTAAAGCCCTGACCCTCTACAGAAAGGGGCCATTGATCACGCTGGAGCACCACGGAAGAGGCAGGTGCTGGAGCACAGAGGGCACGTGACCGGCAATAACCCGAGCCCGCAACAGGCCACACAGACAGCGGCTGAGCCTCACTGGTGGGTAGGCTCCCAGCAACAGCATCTCCACTACTGGCAACACGTTTCCTCTCCAGTCGTAGTGACATGGTCCTACACCGGTGCTCCCCAGGTAAATCCTCTGCAAAAGCGGGTATCGCCTGGGGCCCTCACCTTGAACTCTGGCTGCCTGGCCACCATCACAGGCATGTGTCCCACCAGGAGAGGGTGCGTCTCCTTCTTGGCTAGGTTGCCGTCGTCGTCCACACAGAACCAGCCCATGTGGTTCTCCTCCTCTGTGGGCACATTCAGAGAGAGCAGAGCTGAGCTGCTGGGGTGAATGTGAGTGCCTCCTCGTGTCCCAACAGCTGTACCCAACACTCCAAGGCGCGTGAGCAAAAAAAAACGATTTTGTCTTGGGAAGCAACACTGCCTTTCCCTAACTGGAGGTTGAGGGGAGGTGAACTCTCACCGCGGCAGCCTAATCTGCACCATGTCATGGGGCCTCACACTCGGATCCGCTCCTGAACAGAATGCACCAGTATCCTGGGCTGGGTCCACCCGACAGGCCTGGATCCTTCAAGCAGCTGAGCTGGTCAGACTCAGTGAAAAATTCTTAAACGTGAAGACATAATTTGCTCCTAAAGATAGCGGCCATCTTAGCTTTGAGTAAAGACAGAAGGGCGCTTACTGCCATGTTATTTATTTCACAAGAGGTCATCCCCTGGATTATAGGGGTCATTCCTCCTGGAATCACCCAGGAGGGGACAAAGAGCTACGTCCCTGTCCTCAGCCAGGTCAGGGAGGCTCCCTTTCACAATAAAAGTCTTTTTCTCTTTTCACTAACCATTGCTTTCTAAGGCGCCAGCAACAGCCTACCTCTGTTTCATGCTTAGGTGACGGTTCAGACCTTCTGCACTTAGAAGAGGATTTCAC
This sequence comes from Peromyscus nudipes, assembly GCA_902168325.1. NCBI lineage: Eukaryota > Metazoa > Chordata > Mammalia > Rodentia > Cricetidae > Peromyscus > Peromyscus nudipes. The sequence goes on along the minus strand of CABHPH010134741.1, from coordinate 8,507 downwards.
AAATGGGTGCACACACCTACCCACATAGAGGTAGGTAATCAATCACATACACAGACATCCACACCTATGCACACACCTACCCACATACAGGTAGGTAATCAATCTCATGCACAGACGTCCACACCTATATGCACACCAGCACTTACTTACATGTCACATATATGCATACCCAGTAAGCTGAGTAAGAAATCCGTGTATATAAACTCTATACAAACTATACAGAGATGGATCTGCCGCCCTCCCTCCCTCTCATCTTTCAGTCTGTATACCCATCTACCTACCATCAATCTCCATCTGTCTACCTAATTATCTATTGTCTATCAATCTATCTCTCTATCATAAACCATCTACCTACCTATTATCTATCTACTTGCTACCTACTGTCTATCAATTTGCCAACCTACTTATCATTTACCATCTACCAGCCTATCCTCTATGCATCTACCTACCTACATAGGCTAAATGGACAGAAGAACCAGAAAACAGTTATAAAGCTGCTTCTAGCTATGGTAAAACTATGGGACTTATTTTTAGAGCTGGGGGTCCTGAGTGACAAGGTGTTAATATACTGGACTCCCTGTCACAGGAGGGTTAGCACAAAGGCTGAGATGATGTGTGTGCTTCCTGCTGCTAGAAAGCTGACCCACGCCAGGGTTTCAGGCTCTGGACCAGGGCTATAGCCTCAGGGGCCCGCCCTTGTGCTCAACAGACATAATATACAAGAATGTCTTATCACAACAGAAGCAATTGGAATGTTCTTGTTAAACTCAATTTTTCCAATTAAAGCTATGCTTCCAAGCCACAGGAAGTTCTCTCTCCACCCCGGTTTTACCCTCCCAGGTGAATGCATCATCATATGACCTCTCTGATGACTCCGAAACATCTATTTCTTAACGGAGCATGCCCAGTTAGCGTAAATCCTGTGTCTTACCAAGTGCCAGCTTGGCCATCTGCAGACTGCTGACCCAGGACTCCTTGATGGCAGGGGTAAACGTATTGAACACAGCGGTAAAGAAAGTGGGCCGCCCTGACCTGCCAGAGAAGAGAAGCGTTCCCTTTACAGACCGCACTCCAGCATGTACAATGACTGTGCACAGTCCGCCATATGATGCAATCACCAAGTCAGAAAGCACGCATGACAGAGAACGGTTCAACTTTTGTTTTGAATCACTGACTTGTCTTGCTTCCCCGGGAGCTGTAACTGAATCCTGCAGCGGTCAGCGGCTCTGATTTCCTCTTCTTTCTTCAGGATCAGTCGTTGTAAGCCTGACGTCCAATCATGGGCTACCGCCTGGTTTAAATTCTACAGAAGAGATGCACATGTTTGTTAGGTTTTACTGCATTTTGCCTTGTTCGTGTGACAAGGTCTCACTCTACCCTAGGATGACCTAGAACTCACTAGGTAGTCCAGGCTGGTATTAAACTCATGGCAATCCTCTTGTTTCATCCTCCCAAGGAGGGTGTTTACAAGCAGGAGCCAGCACACTTTGCTTACACACACTTTTAGGAGAAGGGAAAAAGCAAAGTTCTAACATGATGAAGACACCCTGGGAGACTCAATCTTATTCACGTCCAATTACAAAGCGAATCCATTGGGGTTGATCACACAGAGATATAACTGAGGCATAAGTACTACAGCATGAAGGAAAGCTATTGCAGAACAATAGAAAGCAGCACTGGACCTAGTCCTTAGAGACATGCAAGCGCTCAATTCTGGAGAACCAGGAGACAAACCCGTGCTCACAGATCTGGAAGCCACAGCAGCATCCCATCCAGGAGGCCACGTTACCTGATAACTTCCGCGGAGGTTTCCTATTAGCTGCGAGATCTGGCCAACAACATTCAGGTCATACAGTAGGTTCTGCAAATCCTGGTACAACTGCCCTGGCCCCATGTAAACTTTGTCTGAAAATGTGAAGGAAAGACAAGAATCACTTCCTGCTTGGGAGGCACCAAAACAAATTTTAGTTTTGCTTTTTTTTTTAAAGTTGAGGAGAATCTAGAATTAAAAAAAAATAGCTTCAAGCATTTGGGAGTTATTCCTTTGCTAACTGCTATTTTGAAATAATCTGACATGTAACAGAATGCTTTTCATCTGCCTTCCGGGAGACTGGTGTCTTTCCTCACAGAACTGTATATTGCGATGCTCAGGATGACACAGAACTCACTGTCCTGTCACATCCAAACACCACCAGCTTGTGGTCATTGTTCTCATGCTGGTCCAGCCCAGGTCCCTGAACTCCTCCAGTGTCCTAGCCTTCACCTGCCCACAGACCTCTCAGTCTGTCTTTGACGTATTTGCCTCTTTTGAAAGACATCGCTGAATTATCTTATAGAATGTCTCACAATTTGAGCAACGTTTTGTGTGAGAGAGAGACAGACAGACAGATGGACAAGGGAATTTCGTGTATTTCAGATTTTCTTCAAACTCCTAAGTAGCTGAGGCTGACCTTGAACTCGTGGTCCTCTTGCCTCTACCTCAGGATTGCTAAGATTGTAACCACCATGATGTATTACACAGTTCTGGGTATCAAACTCAAGGCTTCATGCATGCTAGGAAAGCAACTCTGTCAACAGAGCTGCACCCCAGGTCCCCTCATTTTAAATGTAATCATTATTAGTAAGAAATACCCAGATACAAAATTTAATCAGAGTCAAATTTCTAATATCTGAGGTGTCCAACACCACAGAGTTCCCTAAGGATTTCTCCAAAGTTAAAACATTTAGAAAGGACCAGAATTGGCTCTCTCCATAAACTTGAGTCAGGAGGTGACGAGCACCCTGCTGTCTGTGTGTCCATAGTCAGTTCTTACCAGCCAACCCCCAACAGCCAGGTCAGCTCCATCACTTACAGAAGGCTTGGGGGGCACAGGAGGGTGATTTGCAAGTACTGTATCTCTAGACCCCCCAGGTACGTGAGTGTTGAGAACAGACCCTCAGCCTCCTTGGGTTCCAAGCTGACTTGGAAACCACCCAAGGTCACACAGAGGTAAGAGGGATCTGCACTCAGAACTACACTCCAAACCTCTGCTGGTTTGCTGTCTTCCTGTCCCTTTCTCACCCTCCATATCACATAATCATCACATCAAACATCTCAGGGCCAGCCAGGGAAAGAGCTGATTCAGAGCCAGATTCATTGGGGCTGAAGAGAGCATCAGGGCCTTGGTGTTCGGGTCTCAGCAGACCGGATGCCTGGCCACAGCCCTGCCTCAAGGGTCCCAGGCTTAGCAGAGCCCAGCTGGGTTTCAGGGTCTGGTCTGCTGCTAACACCTTCAGCTTCTTAGTGATTCTGATCACTGAAGTCCGCAAGTTCAGTTTGTACTCTGTCCTGAGAATCACACAGCTTGTCCCATCCTTCATTCTATCTAATACGTCACTGTGTCAAAGCTTCCCATGATAAAGGCTTCATAAATATGTGTGTCTCAAATACACACTGTCTCCCTAAGGACAAAGCACTCTATCTGTGTCAAAGGCACCACCAGAATATAGACCTGATTTTATCATCTTTCATGCACTCTTGAATTAGGTGCCTCTCAAGAATCTTGAAGTTCAACCACACGAGGAGTAAAGTGTGGCAATGCATTATAATGAAAGTATCTTTTGCATTCTGAGAGACTGGAACTTCCTAGACCTCACAGACCTCATAGCTTAGTTAATAATACATCTTGAGGTTACTTAAGACTCAACATGGATATGTACTGTGTACTCAGCCTGTTTGTTTAATGTTCTTTTAAGAGGACAATGTAACTGTCCTTACTTGCCTTGTGTTTCCCATGTAATCAACTTTTACAACCCAAGTTAATACATAGCTTTAATCTTAAGATATGTACTCTTCCATGTCCCTGACCCAGAGGGCAATGTGTGTGCGTACGTGTGTTATGGTAATAAATGCTGGAAACAGCAAATAGGTTGAAAGCAACCTTATGCAATAAATTCCACCACAAAGGCTGGAAGTAGCACACAGATAATCATCTGATAGCATTTGTTTGTTTGTTATCTAGGTCAGTAGAGTTCATGTGCACTAGGCGAAGCTTCATCCCTTGTAAAACACTGTTAAAGATGTCTGTAAACTGCCCCTCGTTCCTTTCCCATGGGATGCTTTCTGTGCTGTTCAATAAAAAACAGAACAAGAGCCTTTTGTGAGGGGCACAGAGACAGGGACAGACAAGACAGCCTTCAGGCAGGCGCAGACTCAGACTCATACAACAGACAAATTCTACACAGCCCAGAGACAGAAGACAGGGAGAGAAACAGAAAACTCAAACGTGGGCTCTCTTGATTAAACCACTCCAGGGGCAAGGACCTTGCTTTCCTTCCTTCATGAAACACTGTTGAATTCTAATGACTCTGAATTCATCACTAATGCACTCAATCGACGCAGTAAATGTGCTAGGTGCATCTACGCACACACACCTATTCACCTACGATCCACACACTGACTCTAAATATATATATATATATATATATATATATATATATATATATAAAACATTATGCTTACAAGTCAAAATATTTTTATCTGGCAACTCATCTGTTACATTCACGATATAAACTTTTGAGAATAAACTGTCAACCCAGGTTTGTAGTGATACTATAAATACCATAAATGCCATAAATTAACTTTCTTGATCAGCATCTACTTTACATTAGCTTTACAATTATTAATAAATGATGACTTTGATTTTTGGTAGGCAGATCTAAGAATTTCAGGGTACATTTTAGATGCCCACCACATTCTTCAGTTAGCCCACAGGCCAGGAATAGCTCCACGGCTCACAAAACAACTCCTATCACCTGTGGAACTCCCTCACACGCCCCCCCCCAGAGTCATACCTCCTCCTTGGCCCTGTTCTCTATCACTATATACCTTTGTCTAACATAACCCATATTTAGTTTTAGCCCCTAAACTAGTATAGTTTTATTTATACCGGTGTTCAGTTGATGAGCCCTTATAGGAGAAACTCCTTGGTTTGGAGTACAAGTGTCCACACCTGTCACAGTTACACCCTGGGCCGTCATGCCAGGACAAATGCCAGAGAGCAGAAGTCTGCACAAAGGCAGGTCTGCACCAGGCTGCCAAGGGCCTCTGCTCCAGCCTCGGCACTTCCCATCTCTGGGAACAAGGTGATAAAGTAGAACGGATACCAACTCTCCAGCAAGTGTTTCTAAGCTGATTATGTCAAGAACATGCCATTTGTGCTTGGATTTGAACGAAACCATTTTTCCCTCCTATTCACATGTGAGTGAGTTCCATGTTTAAACAGAGAATTCTTTTTACTTAATCCAGCCTTTCTTGGATCCCTTCAAGCCCAAAGCCATATCTAGGCTCTTCCTCGAGTCTCCATTCCCTTCAAGGAAAAGAAATGATGAGTGGTCAAGGTAGAGTCCTGAGTGTTGGAGCCCATTTGGGTTTCCCGGTGGCTTTGCCCAGCAGGTCTGCACAAAGAGGATGATTGGACCACGGGCCTGAGTACCAGGTGTTTGGAAGGGTCTACACTTGGCTGTAACTCGCAATGGGGAGGTCTTTGCCCCTCCCCTTGGCACTGTGATAAAAAGCCCTTTGGAATAAAGTTCAGGGTTGGTGGGCTTTGACCCAGGCCCTCCCGAGGCTATCCTGGGTTTCTGTCTTTCCTCTCATCAACTACGTATCTCTTTCTAGCTAATATTTCTCACTTCTCCCTACTCAAGAGTACCCTGGGTCGTAAAAGTGGCGGCTGGTCCGTCACTCCTGAGCAGAGAGACCCCAGGAGGAGGGGAGACGCTGATAGGAAACAGAGGGGTCTGAGGTAAGGCTGCTCACTTTACCTCACAGACACCTGGAGACCCTCCTTGGAAGAGAAGAAACATGGAGACACAGCCAACCGTGTCCTACCCACTCAGGGAAGAGACAACAGGTCTGCACTGTGGCTCCAGCTTACACAGCAAGAACTTTACCTACTGAGCCATCTCCTTGGCTTAAAAAAACAACTTTTTAAAAGAAGAAAGAAAAGAAAAACTGTGTGTGTGCGCGCACACACTCACATACACCATCACTGATGTGAATCTGGGGCAGGAAGGGAGGCGACTTTCTTCTCGGTGAATTAAAGACCTTTATACTGTGAGACCACAAGGGTGTGTCCGCCTCCGCCCAGCACAGGAAAATGTACCAAGTGGCACCTGAGCATGAGCGGCAGACACTGGGGACACAGAAGAACAGGAAGCCACTGTGGAAGATCCCAATGCTGGGCAGCAAGCCAGAGCATCTCTGCTCACGGCAAAAGCTACCAGCTGCACAGACCTCAGAACATAGTGACCCTCAAATGCTGCTGCCCTGCAAGAACGAACTTCTTGTTTTCCAGCCCAGACTCCATCACATAAAAATACACAATCGGAAAACTGGTCAGCGCTGGTTTCCAGCTACCTGGTGACAGATTCTGAGTATTTTAGATGTTGTGGGTTGACTCTCTATTGTGGTCGGCACACAATAGCTCCACATCTTTCCCTGGCTTTCTCACGGACCCTGCCCTTCCCTGACTCCCTGTTTCTATGGAAATCCCTAGAACTAGTTAGAAAATTCAGGGTGTAAGCTGAGTGGAATCTTATGTTGAACAAGGAAGGGGCTGTGTGGCTATGTCACCAGCAAGGACGTCTACAGTGACCTGGGTGGGAGTATGGACGCAAACATGACCCTCAGCGAGTCTGGAAGCTGAAATCTCTCTGATGCTGGTGGAGGGATGTCGGGGGCAGAGGGTTCCCAGGCCCAGACAGGGCTGTTCCACTGGGGGTGGGTTGTAAAGTGGAGGATGCAGGGAGCAGGTGTGACGGGAAGCAGTCAGCCGTGAGTCACCACAGGCTCCCACGTGCTGTCCCTTGGAGCTGCCACCAATCTCATCTCCAGGCAAACATTTTTTTCCCCCAGAACTCCATCTGATTTTCCCAGAGCTCCAGAGAATCAGCAGGAATTGGAAGGAATTGCTCTCCTCAGGCATAGCAACCAGCTCCAGTCTGTGACCCTGTCCTCCCCGTCCCACGGGGCCACTTCCCCGGGGGTCAGGCTTCTCAAACCTAACTGCTCCAGGGTTCAGAGTCGGCTTCTGAGTGCACTGAGAGGGGTTACTGTAGTCACTGTAGACGTCCTTGCTGGTGACTTAGCCACACAGTCCCTTCCTTGTCTGTCACAGAAGATTCCATTCAGCTTACACCCTGAATTTTCTAACTAGTCCAACCTCCTGCATGTGAATAACTAGCTTTTCCAGAACTATTTGGCAAGGGGTTTTTACATATGACCCCAAAGCACAGATAATAAAAACAGAAGAATAGGTATTATATGAAACTGAGAAGTTTCTTTTCTTTTTTAATTTTTTTTATTATTAAGAGATTTTCTGTTCATTTTGCATACCAACCACAGATTCCCCTCTCCTCCCTCCTCCCATCCCCCAGCCTTCTCCCCAACCCACCTCCATTCCTACCTCCTCCAAGGCAAGGTCTCCCATGGGGAGTCAGCAGAGCCTGGTACATTCAATTGAGGCAGGTCCAAGCCCCTCCTCCCTGCACCAAGGCTGCGCAAAGTGTCTCACCATTGGCACTAGGCTCCAAAAAGCCGGCTCATGCACCAGCAACGGGTCCCAATCCCACTACCTGGGGGCCCCCTAAACCGTTCAAGCTAAACAACTGTCTCACATATCCAGAGGGCCTAGTACCATAGGGGCTCCAAACTGAGAAGTTTCTACACAGCAAAAAGGGCAATCAACTGATAGAAGACAAAAGATGCCGCAGACTAATCATGTGACAAGGACTAACATCTAGACCATTTGTAACAAAAATCCAATTAATCCAATTAGAAATGGGCAAGTAATCTGAATAGACATTCCTCAAAAATAAGACGCACAAACAGCCAATGAGTCCACAAAGAAGAATTCCACATCACTAATCACCGCACAAAGGCAAATGAAATTGCACGTCACCTTACACCAGTGAGAATGGCTATCATCAAAAAATAAGTAACAAATACAGGTGAGAATGTAGCATGACTCTTAAAAGTTCTTATTAATAAAATCAAACCTGAGCCAGGTATTGGGGTGAACACTGGAAGGTCAGAGAGACAGATCAAACCACAACTAACCTCACCTGGCCAACTTCTCAGCTGATCTTGTTTCCTCAGACTGGATGCCCCGAGCCCTCATCCAGAATGGGTCTCAGCTGAACTGCGGCTCAAAAGCCTGAATGCTTAACTAGGCCAAATATTTCTCCAGGCCAAATGCTTCTAGTTTCTGGTCCTCACGCTTTATATACCTTTCTGCTTTCTACCACCACTCCCTGGGAATGCACAGGCCACTCCTGCCAGTGAAGCATGCAGGCTCCCTGCAGATCTTCACCTCTCCCTCCTCTCCTCCAAATCCAATCCCCCAGTCTCACCCCACCCCTATAGCAAACCACCTCTTGTGGCTTCTTCCTCCTCTCTGGCCCCATCTCCAATGGATCACATAGATCTCCTCTAATATGAGAAGGTGGAGAAAGGGGAATTATTG